>PVLC010020444.1:0-29335 GCA_004027655.1 Graphiurus murinus | reverse complement strand
GAGGTAGAATGTCCCTGAGTTCAATCCCCAGTACTGCAAAAAAAAAAAAAAAAAAAGTCGCTGCTGAGCCAAGAGAAGTCCACTTCTGGAGAAGCACGCTCTCAAAGGCCCCGGGGAAGGGGTCAGCTGGGGTGGGGGGTCGCGGCGGCCGTGTGGCAGGGACAGGGAGTGTCACCTACGCCTACCCTCCCTCCAAGGGAAGAAAAGGACTCCGAGAGGGACTCTGCCCAGCCACCCTGGTCTGCGGTGGTCCCCAGAGGCACCACCTCATCTCCCCATCCCCTCAGCAAGGAAAGAGTCACCTGGCTGGCTCCGAGCGCCCGCCAGAGAAGCTGTGCTGGGCAGACAAATGGGTGGGCCGCCTCAGAGACGCTGAGGCGCGAAAGAAACACAGGACACCAATGTGTAATCAATGATTTTTATCTTTGAAAATGGAAGCAAGTGTTTTGACAGAACACTATGGCTGCTCTATAAGAGCAGATCTAGGAGTGATTCACTGTCTTCCTCCAGATGTCATGGCTTTAAAAAGAAGAAGGAAAAGACAACGACAAAACAGAAGAAAATAATCTATAATGCTTCTGGCACCTACTGTGAGCCTGGCTGGGCATCCATTCGTGAAACAAGTCAGAAGCTACACACTAAGGCCCAAGTACATTCTCCAAGCCCTCCCTCCCTCCGATGCACGTCCCCTGCGAATAAACGTAAGTTTATGTTTAATTCGATATCAGAACCTTAAAACATTTCTGAATCTTATAAACAGAGGTTCTCAGCAGATTACATTGATAAAAAGAAACAATGTAGGTGTGACTGTAAGTCACTGTAATTACTGTTTCTTTGCAGCTCGCTTTCCACATCAATCTTAAAAGCACACACATACAGCCACACAAAACCGAACCAAACATTCAGTTGCCCTGAAACTGTGGGGACAGCAACCCCAACACCGATGGTCAGGAACACGGTACCTTTGCGACTCGGTCAGTACCCCGGGTCCGAGTTGGGCTGTGTAATCTCACTGGCCGCTTCCACACTCCACCTCCACCCTGGCTCCCTGCACCCCCACTTTCAGGCTTCCAGGCAGCCCAGTGTCCCCCAACACAGCACGAGCACCCGGGAAGAGCTCCTACGTGGCCCCCACGCGGCCCCCACGCATGTGCACACACACACTATGAGAGCAGGGAAGTGGGGCGAGGCTCTGGCCAACCTAAGGACGCAGAGGAGACGGGCGGTGTCTCTGCCCCTCTGGGCCAGGGCGCCTCCGTGCTTCAACGCGGCCTCGCGCAAGCTGGAGCGGGTTGCACGGAGGGTGCAAAGGAGCAAGCCTAAGCGTGCTAAAGCTATGGCAGAGGTCTGCACCCCTGTTTCTGCCGCGTTCTAGATGGTTCTCCTCAGTTTCAACGTTCAGTAGCACTCTCTGAGCTCATCTTGCTGAATGTGGTGAGGGCTGAAAGGCAGGAAGACAAGCGGGGCTGGAGGGGAGTCCTGGGAGGGGTGGAGGCGGAGGAGCAGGGGAGGGAAGGGCGGCTCTGCGGGTGTAAGGACGGCCACCTCTCCAGCACAGCACAGGGACAGGGGGTTGTGGGGGACACCGAGCCCCCACCTAGAGTCGAGACTGCCCTCCAAGCTCCCTGTTCTCAGTCCCTACCACTGTGCTCAAGATTTAGACAAGCTGCTGAGACGGGCAAGAAGCAATACCCAACAACCGTGCGTCCTCCTGTCCCAGCACCCTTCCTTGTCAAGGGCTGACGGCCGCCTGGCCCATGGCGTTTAAGTGAGAAAGGTGGTGGGGTCTGTGTGTGTAACAAAACTGCAGAAACACATGCTAGTTTGGGTTAGATTATAATCATCTGAAGCACAGGATCAAGAAGCAAAATTCCATTCTGGTACAACCACCCAATTTCTAGAAAAGAGAAAGGAAAGAAAGGAAGAGATACAAGTGAGCTTTTTTGATCAGAAGACTCGATGGAATAGGGGTAGAAATACAGGTCCACGTGATTTTCCAAGTCTTCCTTTTGTACAATCATTAAGACGACCAGGTTTGTGCTGCAAATGAGCCAGTACCATGTGGCTGCCGCTCTGATTGTTCTTCAATGAATGTTTATACAAAATAATATCTTCATTTAGTTTATAAACATACACAGTGCTGTCCCTTTCAAATTAAGGAGAAAAAAAAAAAAAACCCACACACAAATACTGCAAAGTAGCAAAATACAAAGGAAAAAAGCTACTTTTGGTTTTGGCAACATTAAAAAAGAAAGAAATATAAAAAGCAATGTGGCATTGGTCCCTATTCATTTAAAAAAAAAAAAAAGATACTTGGGCACGACACTGAATCAGAATTGGTTTGTTTTCTAAAATTCAGAATATCTGGGATTTTAAAAGTAGCACTCTTGTCTTCAAGAGTTCAGTAAGTCACATAACACTTAAAACATCAAAAAGGCTTTCTGATAAAAAGCTCAGCTTTTTCTTTTTTCTTTTCTTTTTTGCAAGTTTGGGAGACGAATCACGTCCTGACTGGAATGTGGCCCACAGCGCTGGCTGACAATCTGAAATGAAATGCCTCAATGGCAGTGCCTCCCTTCCGCCCCCCCTGGGACCTCCGCGACAACCAGCTACCGAGCAGAAGCTCCGCTCCCGCGCTCCGGAGGGTGGGGCGGGACCTTCAAGCGGCTATCTTTGCCATCTGCTGTTCTAACTTGGAAATTCGCTCATCTTGATTGCAGATTGTGTCTTTTATAGATTTGATCTCTTTTAAAATTTCATCCAATTTGGCTTCATTTTGCTAGAAAAATCAAACAAAAAGAGGCAGTGACTAAAAAGCAGTAAACAAACCTCAACCCAATTCAGACTATAAGACTTAAAATGGAATTTTATACTTTGCAAGTGGCAAGCCACAGGCACCAAACTGGAAAGAGAAGCCCAAACCTGCTGCACTGGGCCTTCTGAGGACACTTGATGCCGGTCAGGCCACCTGAAAGCCCACGGCAAACCCGCCGCCGCCCCCAAACTGCAGGGTAAGACTGGACCCTCCAGGGCCGCTCTCCACCCGACCACACCTCCAGGGCGAGGGTGACGCCTTCCCGAAGGCCCCCGCGCGCGCTCCCTCCTCTAGGAAGGTCTTGGGCGGAGATCCTGCCCAGCCTTTACAGCCCACGCACTTCCTGCCCTTCTCCTCCCGGCAGCCGCAGGGCGGCAGTGGCAGGTCGAGCCCCCAGCCCCCTGCCTGGAGCCCCCCACCCAAGTGCCCTGTGTTGCTAGCTCCACGGGCTGCTGGAGCACTCCTTCCCTCAGGGGCCTTCTCCTCCGGGCTCCCGTGAGCTTTCATTTCTACCCAAATCAGAGATGGTCTGGGGCAAGTCAGTTGAGAAAAACCTGCAGAGGTCCTCTCCCCTCTGAGACCATGGTCGGCCGAGATCTGCCCCGGTCATCGCACAACTCGGAGCTGAAGGAGCCCAGTGTGACCACAGATGCGTCAGGCGCCCGAGGCTTCTCACGCTGGCACTTACTGAAGTGGGGAACACCGTCTTCAGCAGTGCTCTGGACCCCGAAGGGCTTTCCAGAGGACGAGCCCCCACGCCCCCTCGAGCCGGCTCCTTACCACGCTGGCCACCTCTGCCGTCTTCTTGGGGACGCTGGTGGTCAGGTCGCACTTGCTGTTCGCAGCGGGCTTGCTGTCCAGAATGTTCTTCTTGACCACCTTGAGGTCCCGGTTTTTGCCTGGAATGTATCCGTGCTTTAAGGAGATGAGGATGGGGTCGGCGCTCTTGCCCTCGAACCACTCCTCTGCCTCCAGCGCGGCCTCCGGCCCTGCTGTGTCGGGGTACAGGTCGTCTTGGAAAAGGTCGGACTATAGGAGACATTTTGGGAAACGCGTCAGTGAGCAGCGAGTCTTGATTTTAAAAACCAAAAAAAAAAAAAACAAGTTTGCGTGGGAAACTGGACACTCACCTTCCTGGGAACGGTCATGATGATAGGCTCACACTTCCTCTCGTGAAGCTTAAAGAACCTTCCAAGGGGAAATACGTAAAGAGAAAGTTGCATAAGGGGAAAGGTACGTCTGGGCGACAGGACTGACAGCCACTTCCCCAGGATGCTGTCTAGGACACGAAGCGCTTCTTTTTTTTTTTTTTTTGCGGTCCTGGGGATTGAACTCGGGGGCGTTCTACCTCCGAGCTACACCCCCAGCCCTATTTTTTATTCTTTATTTTGAAACCGGGTCTCACTAAGTTGCGGAGTGCCTCACTAGGTAGCTGAGGCTGGCCTCGAACCCGGATCCTCCGGTCTCAGCCTCCCGAATGCTGGGATTACAAGCGTGCACCACCACGCCCGGCTCCACGAAGCACTTCTTGACACAGCTGACCCACCCTGGCTCAGGAACCTAGCGCTCCCATTTTCCAGGTGAGAAAACCTGTGAGGCTGAGAGGATCTCCGCCAGACAGTGGCAGGCTGGACTGCGGCGGAAACGGCAGCAACACACACCGGCTCCCTTGTGAAACGCTACCCCGGCAGCACCAGGAGAGGACTCGCACCCTTGGGCGCGCCTACGCCCTCTCTGCTAGGTCTCCTTCCGGCTTGACGTGGTCCATCATGTAGTGAGTATAAGTAGGATTTTAAAAGGAAAACAATCCGAGGATTGCATCTAAACAAACCACATCAAGTAAAATTTGAAATTATCCAAGATGTGGAAAGTAAGCAACTTGCATCATCCTATGGAAGACGGAAAAAGCTGCTAAATGGGCAAAAGAGGATAGAACTTTCTTTCCTATCTTACTACAAATAAAACCAGAAACTATTCGTATTGAAAGTGATGAGGGCATGCCAGTATTTTCTTTTTCCCCAGCCAGGATGGGGACTGATCAAGAGTTCTTTCTGAAGATCTTGGCAAGAAAGGTAGGCACGTGAGGACTCCCACCAGACTGCTGGTGTGCAAGAGAAGAACCCAGCAGAGGTGTCAGCACTGCAGGTGAAGCCAGCACCGCGTGCGGCTCGGTGGGCAGAGCATTGGTGAAACCACAGTCATCTTTCAAAGGCAGTGGTTGAACCTGACCGGTCACTCGTTCAGCAGAAAAGCCACAGACAGACCAAAACCATTTCCAAGACCGATTTAATAAAATCCCCGCAAGCAGCACAGGCTGGGATCGACTTCCAGCTCCTATCACAACCTCTGAGGGCGTCGAGGGGCTTGGGAGCCTCAGTTTCTCATCCTTAAAATGGGGATAAAAATAACGCCCTCCTCACAGGGTTGGTAGAAGTATAAGGGGCGACCAGTGCGGGATGTTTAGCATGGCGTCCAGCAGATAATAAATGCTCAACAAACAAGGAACAGAGGCGTCCTGAACAACGGGGCTCAGAGTATTTTAACTTTGATGACAGTGAAATAAAAGTATTCTTAAATACTAGGTATTGAGCCGGGCGTGGTGGCGCACGCTTGTAATCCCAGCATTCGGGAGGCTGAGACCGGAGGATCCGGGTTCGCGGCCAGCCTCAGCTACCTAGTGAGGCACTCTGCAACTTAGTGAGACCCGGTTTCAAAATAAAGAATAAAAAATAGGGCTGGGGTTGTAGCTCAGAGGTAGAATGCCCCTGAGTTCAATCCCCAGTACCGCAAAAAAAAAAAAAAAAAAAAAAAAAAAAAAAAAAAAAAAAAAAAAAAAAAAAAAAAAAAAAAAAAAAAAAAAAAAAAAAAAAAAAAAAAAAAAAAAAAAAAAAAAAAAAAAAAAAAAAAAAAAAAAAAAAACAACAACAAAAAAAAAACCTAGGTATTAAGTTCAGATTTTAACCATATTTTGATTAGTTTGGATCAAAGCACAATTTAAAATGATCTGTGATAGCTTTCTTTCATTACTCCAGCTATTAAAAATTAAAATGATAAATATAAAAAAGGGTTTATAAAAGTTCTTTTCCTATTATTTTTAAAGATTTAAGCATCAATTCTTTTTTTTTTTTTTTTTTTTTTTTTTTTTTTTTTTTTTTTTTTTTTTTTTTTTTTTTTTTTTTTTTTTTTTTTTGGTAGTACATGTACCTCTGAGCTATACCCCTAGCCCTATTTTTTTATTTTTTTTTATTTTGAAACAGTGCCTCACTACATTGCTGAGACTGACCTCAACCTGTGATCCTCCTGGCTCAGCCTCCCAAGTACCGGAGTTACCCGAGTACGCTGCTGTGCTTGGCTTTAAGTATCAATTCTTTTTGTTTTTTTTTTTTTTTTTGCGGTACTGGGGATTGAACTCAGGGGCATTCTACCTTTGAGCTATACCCCCAGCCATATTTTTTATTCTTTATTTTGAAACCGAGTCTCACTAAGTTGTGGAGTGCCTCACTAGGTAGCTGAGGCTGGCCTCGAACCCGGATCCTCCGGTCTCAGCCTCCCGAATGCTGGGATTACAAGCGTGCACCACTACACCCGGCTTTAAGTATCAATTCTTAATCGTATGGCCAGACCAGCAAACATTTCTGTTGTGGGTGTTTGCTTTTGGGTGCTGGGGATTGAACCCGTAAAAGCCTTTTCAAGTCCACATAAACACTGTCATGCCAACATGCGGTGGGACTTATATCTAACAGTGCAGTGCTGCTGGTTTTTAAAATGGCCAAGGGCCCCCAGAAGCCCACTAGCTTTGCAGGATGTAAACTTAAAATTCAGAAGTAGTAGAAAGCAGCAAAGGTTATACGACATAGTGGAACTTCCTAAGTCAAACTAGCCTCACGGCCGTTGAAGGATCTTTGGTTTCTCTAGCTGAGGGCCAGCAGGAGCCACGGCCCAGGGCACAGAGCAGGGGCCAGGCTCTCAGTGCTTGCCCACCAGACAGCACTGCCACAACCTCGGCGTAAAGTCCAGACGGGAAGCATCACTAGTTCAGCTCTGCCACTGGACGGCTAGGCTTCCAGTTGTACGGGCAGGAAATGAGACAGCAACCAATTCTGTGTCACACGCAAGGGAAGAAAGGCAGGGCGCACAGAGCGCGCGCAGTGGCTCCGCTCCGGTACCGCGGGGCGGTGCAAGCGACTGGGATACCGTGCGTGAGACTCTTACCTGGCGATCTCACACTTGTTGACGTCGAGCCCTCTCTTGGGCATGTACCCCATGCCCCTCTGAGGCTCCTTGCTGCTGAAGGTGTTGAGGTAGTGGACATACGGGGACTCATCCGTGATCTCAAAGTAGCGGATACTGCTGTCCCCCTACGGGAAATCAGAGACAAGCTTGTGTTCAGTGTTAACTAAAACATCTGGTTTGAGTGGGTGTCTCTCTCCTCTCTGACTTCGGGATTCCTGGGAACCCAGCTTCCAACGCTGACCTTTTCTTGCTCGTAAAGAGGCCTGCCTAAAATATCACTGTTTCTTTTCCTTGAAGATTAATCTCTCGCCACTTTTCAGTCTCTGCCGTGCCCTTTAAATGGTTTCCTCTGCCTTCTTCTGAGGGCTCTCACTTTACTCCCCTGGGCCTAGAAGCTAGGCCAGAGTTAGGGCAAAAATGTCCACACCTCTGCCAAACAGCCCCACTGCCGTCAACTTCAAATACCACACAAACGCCAAGGAAGAGTCACCGGGAGCGCGGTTACTGATGTAAGGATTCGGGCAGCATTAGCACCAGGCAATCAGATAATGACAAGAAGTGAGATTTTTCTAATTAGGAAACATCAGTTTTCATGAGTGTTCTTTAATTTCAGAAAGTAGGACTATCTCATTGGAATGCATAAAATTCTACAATTACATTGCTTAGACTGTTCATTATTTTGAGATCTAAAGCCTGAGGCATATATTAATCTAAGCATAAATAATTAATATACTTATAGCAACCTAAAAAATGAAGGCAACCTTGTCTGTGAGAGAGGACACACATATACACAGATACACACACACACACACACACACACACACACACACACACACACGAAAGAAGCAAAGAGCTAGCTACTATCATGCCCAAACAAGGCTTTTAGTTTTTTCAAAGTTTCCATTTGTTTCTGTGATTTAAAGATCTAAAGGAATGGAAAGAAACTAAACACATACGACTCATTTTCTGCATACCCCAAATAATTTTCCACCTCTTGTTACCACTATGTGGCAGCTGCTCATTTTGTTTATTTTGATTCCGTCCACGCCAGCAACGGTAGGGCCCATGTACTTAACAGCTGTTAACATCAACAGTCAAGCAACTTTCAAGGAAACAGACAAGATCTCAGGTTCTAATTAACTGACCTACAAAATGCAAAGCAGTTCTGCATCACGCTCCAGCAACTACGGAAAAGAAGACGTCGTCCCCAAGGGAACTATAGCAAGAGCCCCATTTTTATTAATTCATTTATTTCAACTACAAAAAGTTCTAAGGAGAATTCAACCTATGAAAGAGTGAGAAATTTTGAGGTTACCACCTACTCGAGTGAAACAGTAATAACGGCAAAGCCACCCACGGCTTAGGTTGAGGTCCTCAGGCGGAGGAAGGAAGGTCTTTGTCAGTGTGGTGATGAGGGTCACAGCGCCACCATCTGGAACCTGAGCCGGGCCACAGACTCAAGCCCAGGACCCTAACCCTGAACCCGGGAACCAGAACCCTCCAGAGAGCCTTCAAGGCCCTCCAAGCCCACATCACACGGCGCTCTTCTCTTTGTAAGCGCGGGGCACGCGGCACTGAGCACGTACACGCTGATCAGGGTTACCTGATAGTTTTCAGCTTGAGATGTGACAAACTGCTTACACATCCTTGATAACACGACAGATAGACCTAGAATCACTGATCACGTAGCACTACTAGGTAAAAAAAAACACTGGCCTGTTGTGCGTGTACATGTGTGTGCGCGTGTGTTGCAGGGAATGGAACCCAGGGACACACCGGGCGAGGTGTCCACCACTGAGCTCGGCCTGGCGCTCGCGAGCCTGTTCTCTCAGATCTCACTGGACTGCCTGAGTGAGACTCTGCACTGGATTCATCCAGCACCAGCCCAACCCCAGCTTCAGTGACAAGTACTCAACAAGGCAGGCTGCCACCAGACCACACGGCTGACAAGGGACACACGCCGCCATCTCAAGACCTGAAACACACCCCGGTTACGTGTCCTTGTTGCAGCTTCAGACACACACACACGCACACACACACACACACACACGCACGCACACGCATGCACACACACCCGACAGATTGAAAAATTGAAATGACACGCTACATCATCCATCTTCTCGACCTCTGGAGGATAAACTTTTCCTCCTATAAAGGGATTCAATTAACTAGCAAACATTAAACTCCTACTTACCTTCCCACATAAGTAAATGATACTGGTGTCGGGGTCATAGAAAGGCAGCAACACCCCGTTGCTAGTGTCCATTTCGTGAAGAGCAATTGGTTCCTGCATATTTTTCTGAAAATAAAATACACACATATGGAAATGGAGATGAGTATACTTTTTTTTTTTTTTTTTTGAAACCGGGTCTCACTTGGTTGCTTAGAGTCTGGCTAAGTTGCTGAGACTGGCCTCCAACCTGTGGTCCTCCTGTCTCAGCCTCCCATGTATTGTGATTACAAGCATGTGCCACCACACCCGGCAAATTATGTTGATTTGACAAGATAATTAACACACATCAGTGGGATCCATGACAAAAATGAAAACCCTTCTCCTTTGTGACAATTTTCTTTTTCTTTATTATAAAATAAATACAGGTACCCGGGCGTGATAGCACATGCTTCTAATCCCAGCATTCGGGAGGCTGAGACCAGAGGATCCGGGTTCGCGCCAGCCTCAGCTACCTAGTGAGGCACTCCACAACTTAGTGAGACCCTGTTTCAAAATAAAGAATAAAGAACTAGGGCTGGGGCTGTAGCTTGGAAGTAGAATGCCCCCAGGTTCCATCCCCAGTACCGCAAAAAAAAAAAAAAAAAAAAAAAAAGATAAATTAATAAATACAGGTGGGCACAATGGAACATGCTTGTAATCCCAGTCTTTGGGTGGCTGAGACAGGAGGATAATAGATTTGAGGCCAGCCTAAGTAACTTAATGAGACCTTGTTTCAAAATAAAATAGGGTTGGGGGCTTAGCTCAGAAGTAGAATACCCCTGGGTTCAATCCCCAGTACAAAGAGAAAAAAAAAAGTATATATATATATAATATATCATATATACATATACATGTACTTTTAAAAATCATCTACAGTTTGGAATTTCTTTTCCATTTATGCCAGTTATATTTTTTCAAGCATGACTATTTTGATTTAGACATTTGCTTACAGTCTATGAAATATAACTAAGTATAAAATGTACTTCTCAAATTTAAATACTGGATTCTTTATGCATATGCGCGCATGTGTGTATTACTAGGGATTGAACCCAGGGGTATTCTACCTCTAAGCTATACCCTCAGCCCTATTTTATTTTTTATTTTGAAACAGGGTCGCACTAAGTTGCAAAGGGCCTCATTAAGTTGCTGAGGCAGGCCTTGAACCTGCGATCCTCCTGTCTGAGCCTCTCAAGTACTGTAATCATAGGTGTGTGCCACCACACCTGGCTCGTCCATTCTATTTAAAAAATGCAGTCAAGCCAGGCGCACACTTTTTTTTTTTTTTTTTTTTTTTTGCGGTACTGGGGGTTGAACTCCGGGGCATTCTACCTCCGAGCTATACCCCCAGCCCTATTTTTTATTCCTTATTTTGAAACCAGGTCTCACTAAGTTGCCGAGTGCCTCACTTAGGTAGCTGAGGCTGGCCGCGAACCCGAATCCTCCGGTCTCAGCCTCCCGAATGATGGGATTACAAGCGTGCGCCACCACGCCCGGCTCCAGGCGCACACTTGTAATCCCAGTACCTGGGAGGCTGAGACCGGAGGATCCGGGTTCAAGGCCAGCCTCAGCTACCTAGTGAGGCACTCCGCAACTTAGTGAGACTCGGTTTCAAAATAAAGAATAAAAACTAGGGCTGGGGGTATAGCTCAGAGGTAGAATGCCCCTGAGTTCAATTCCCAGTACCGCAAAAAATAAATAAATAAATAAATAAAAAATGCAGTCAAGCCAGGTGCACACTTGTAATCCCAGTACTTGGGAGGCTCACAGGTCCAAAGCCAGCCTCAGCAGCTTAGTGAGGCTCTCAGCAGCTTAGTTTAAGAGACTGTGTTTCCAAATAAAAAATAAATAGGTCTGGGGTGTAGCCCGAGGTAGAAGGCCCATGGGTTCCATCCCCAGTACTACAAAAAAAAAAAAAAAAAAAAAAATACAGTCAACATAGATTCCTTGCATTTTTAAATACCTTTATCAGTGTATCTCCAGTGAGGATGAGAATTTCCCATCCAACTGAAGAAACAGGAGCTTAGAAAACTACGTCAAGAATCCTCGAATTTGCTTACCTACCCAAGGCTGTGCTTGGGCGGAAAGCAAGCTGGGGGGGGGGGGGGTTGGGAGAGGCGGAGAGGGGCAGGGAGGGCCTACCGGGTTCCAGAGCGCCAGCTGCCGCTCACTCATGCGGCTGAACCCCGTGGTGAAGACATTGCCGTCAGCCAGGAAGATGGCTCGCATGGGCCTTGCTCCTTCGTGCGCTTTCTCCTTCTCCTGCGGGGAGCGCAAAGAGGCCGGTTACCAACCCACACCCAAACTCCCAGAAGGAAGGACGGGCGGGGATACCAGACGCCCAACCTCGATTTCCTGCGGCCATTCTCCTGATGGGGGGGGTCAGTGTTTGCCAGGCATTCTCCTGATGGGGGGTCAGTGTTTGCCCCCACCCTGCAGCCCCATGAGGAAGCTAAGCAACACTGCGAGATCTGGTCAAGGTTCCCAGCTAGGTAGCAAGCGACAGCCTGGCTCCTCCCGCCACGCCCCGCTGCTAAGCCAAGAGTGCTGCAAACACAAGGACTGCCAGGGGCTTGCTTCTTCAGACCAAACCTCCAGGTTGGATGCGCCTCCGTCTACCAGGACCACGGGAGGTCAAGAAGTCTGAGCTGGTTAACCCCTTCCTTAACCTCTTTTACTTAATGGGAACGCATGAGCATCCGCCCTTGGAAGATTCTGGGTGGAAGACACCACGCTGACCACAACTGTCCTATGGGCAGTGTGTCAGGCAGGGCGTCAGAGCCAGCTTGGATTCGACATTTGTAGTTTCAACCCTGACTTTAAAGACCCAATGTCCGCCTTTCAGTAGACGGTGTGTTTTGTTGAGGCGCAGTCTGGGGAGCAGAAACTAAGATACCAAGCTGACGGCAGGGCCTGCTAACGTTCTGCAAGGCACTCACAACAGTTGGGAACGGGGCAGGGAACCAACTCATCCAGAGTCAGCACTGAGCCCGGGACCAGCGCATAGTCTGGTTTTGCTGATCTAGATCTCAGACCTGTAAATTCTTTTTCATTCATTTTTTTTCTTTCTTTCTTTTTTTGTTGTTCTCTCTCTCCGCTATCTCTAAGCTACACCCTCAGCCCTATTTTTATTCTTTATTTTAAAATAGGGTCTTTACTAAGTTGCAGAGGGCCTCACTAAGTAGCTGAAGCTGGTCGCGAACCTGCAATCCTCCTGTCTCAGCCTCCCAAGTACTGGGATTATAAGTGTGTGCCACCATGCCCAGTCAGACCCGTACATTCTTAAGGACACTAGAGAACCGATAGCAACTGTTTCTTCTGAAAAATGGCCACCAAACGAGAGAGCAAAGTTGAGTAATCCTGGAAACGTACTGCTCTGGAGAAGCGAGATGGAAGAGGAAGCCGCTGCGCCAGCCCCCTCCCTCACGGCCAGCGCCTGAGCTTGTCAAGGGCCCCAGTGACCAGTGTTAACACCCGCCTTAAGAGCTGGAGTGCAGTCACTGAAGCGCTACACCCACGGGCTCTCTCCCGAGAGAACTCACAGCCACGATCTCCTGCTTCCTGGGGTCGATCACTCTCACTTTCTTGTCTTTGGAAGCCGTGCAGATCAGGCTGCCGTTCCGGTTCCAGCTCACGTTGTAGATCATGTCTGAATGCATATCGTCCAAATTGATGAGGGCTTCCCCTGTCCCCACGTTCCAGATGATGATGGCATTATCACAGCCTGAAACGAGCAAAACCAAGCCTCTCACAGGTGAGAATCGCCTGTGTGAGCCGGGCGTGGTGGTGCACGCCTGAAATCACAGAACTCGGGAGGCCAAGATAAGAGGACTGCAGATTCGAGAGGCCAGCTTTGGCAACTTGCAAGATCCTGTTTCAAATAAAATAATAAAATAAAATAAAATAAAATGGGCTGGGGCCGGGCGTGGTGGCGCACGCTTGTAATCCCAGCATTCGGGAGGCTGAGACCGGAGGATCCGGGTTCGCAGCCAGCCTCAGCTACCTAGTGAGGCACTCCGCAACTTAGTGAGACTCGGTTTCAAAATAAAGAATAAAAAATAGGGCTGGGGGTATAGCTTGGAGGTAGAATGCCCCTGAGTTCAATCCCCAGTACCGCCAAAAAAAAAAAAAAAAAAAAAAAAAAAAAGAAAGGGGGAGGAGACAAAAAAAAAAAAAGACGGGGGAGAAAACACAACAAAAAAAAAAAAAAAAAAAAAAAAAAAAAAAAAGGGCTGGGGGTGGGGCTCAAATGTAGAATGTCTCTGGGTTCAACCCCCATCCCCCACTGAAAAACAAAAACAACAAAAAAGAACTGCCTGTGTAATAACACATCCAAGAAAACTACAAATGCCTTGAAGACGTAGGTAAATGCTGGAACGAAAGAGCTGATGACAAGGGCTCTACTTACTGGGGGGTTAAAAACTCAAGTGACAAAGGAAAAAAATGAAAAACATAAGCTTCTTAATTTTGGGTTCAAATGAAATAAACAAAAACAAAGAACCACATCAAAATAGATTCCCATAGCCGGGAGTGGTGGTGCACGCCTGTAATCCCAGCACTAGGAAGGCTGAGACAGGAGGACTGCAGGTTTGAGACCAGCCTCAGCAATGCAGAGAGATCCTCAGCAACTTAGTGAGACCCTGTTTCAAAATAAATTAATATGGGCTGGGGGTATAGCTCGGAGATTGAATGCCCCTGGGTTCAGTCCCCAGTACCACACACACGCACACACAAATAGAATCCCATTTTTTAGAGTTAACTGGACTGGTGGACTCAAGTCATCTCAAGTTTCTTTTTCTAGTAAAACAAGCATCAGAATGAATACAGTTTATTTCTTTTCCAAAGGAACTCTGGATGGCAGGTTATTCAAGTCAGCAATGCTAAGAGCCACGGTCTTGGTATATGAAAGTATGAGGGGGTCTAACGGTGGGAGGAAACGCAGGGACTGGCTTGTCTGCCCACAAGAGATCTTTATCAAGCTCAAGAAGGGCCTGACGGTGAGAAGCCAAACTGATCAAGCAGGCTTGGGACTCACAGATGGAGGCCCCCAACCCCTCAGCTTATCAACAGCACCCTTCCTTCCTTCAAGGGTCCGCCCCAAGCCCCCTTAAAGAGAAGCAGTATGTATTGCTCCCAGAACCTTAGTTCAAAGATAAAGCAAAATCAGGGAATGGTCTCCTACAGGTGAATTCTTGCCAATACAGCAATTTCGTAACTGCTTTAGATAAAACTAGCCATTAAAACCTATGATACCTAAGTTGCCCAAGGGATAGAAGCAGAAAAGTTAAGAAAAAGCATCACAACACTATAAAAGGCTAAACTCTGGGCGGAGAGCTGACTTTCCTCTGCCTTGTTCCAGCCAAGGCCGGTGGACCACAGAGTCTTAAAATACACAGAACACGAGTGTCAACCGCTCTCCTTCACTTTAAAGGAAGAGGGGACAGTCTGCTGATGCCACCCTACGTGTGACCGAGATGAAAAGGGCAGCAGGAGCCGGGCGTGGTGGCACAAGCTTGTAATCCCAGCATTCGGGAGGCTGAGACCGGAGGATCCGGGTTCGCGGCCAGCCTCAGCTACCTAGTGAGGCACTCCGCAACTTAGTGAGACTCAGTTTCAAAAATAAAGAATAAAAAATAGGGCTGGGGGTGTAGCTCAGAGGTAGAATGCCCCTGAGTTCAATCCCCAGTACCGCAAAAAAAATAAATAAATAGAAAAGGGCAGCAGGAAACTTTCCGTTGTGGAATTCCACCTCCAGAAGCTTCTTTTTCTCTAAGGTTGTGGATAGATGATCAGAAAGGTTCCCAAGTATAGGCAACAGTGTTTATAAAAACAGTTTCCTAGCCGGGCATGGTGGCACACTTGGGAGGCTGAGGCAGGAAGACTGAAGGTTCACAGCCAGCCTCTGCAATTTAGCGAGGCTCTCAGCAACTTATCGAGGCTCTCAGCAACTTAGCGAGACCCTGTTTCCAAATAAAAAATAAAAGAGACTGGGAGTATAGCACATGGTTAAAAGCCCCTGGGTTCCACCCCCAGTAACACACACACACACACACACACACACACACACACACACACACACACTCAGTGTACCACTAAGTGCAAAAAGCAGGCCATGTATAAAGTGCATGGAAAAGAACTTACGGAAGTGCACCTCAACATGGATTCCTAATGCTCTGCTTCAAAACTGAAAAGCACACAATCAAAATGCACCCGTTCTCCCTCCGCTCAAAGTCTGCAGCTGCAGAGTGAAGGCGGAGGGCAAGGGAGGACGGCTTGGCTCCTACCTGCGCTAAGAAGTACGTTGCGGGCTGTTGGATGCCAGGCCACGATGCCAACTCGCTTTGAGTGGCCTTCCAAGATCACCACAGGTTCGGTCAGGGAGAGGGTAAGTCCATTTTCTGGGATCTGCCATACCTGTGGGAAAGGAAGGAAGATGATTCATATGAAGCCCCCACTGTGCATTAACATGTCTGCTGTGACCAGCCAGTTTGAGGACGTGTTCTGCCTAACTGGAACACTCCAAGGTACTTGGCTGGAAGGCATTTCACATTTCAATATGAAATGACTGTATACAGTTGTTTTAAAAAATACAGTGTGAGCCGGGCGTGGTGGCGCACGCTTGTAATCCCAGCATTCCGGGTTCGCGGCCAGCCTCAGCTACCTAGTGAGGCACTCTGCAACTAAGTGAGACTCGGTTTCAAAATAAAGAATAAAAAAATATAGGACTGGGGGTGTAGCTCAGAGGTAGAATGCCCCTGAGTTCAATCCCTAGTACCGCAAAAAAAAAAAAAAAATACAGTGTGATATTAAAAACCAAAATATCAATAAAGACTAAAATGTCACCTCTCATCTTTTAAAATGTTAGTTGGGATTTTATTTTAAATTCCTTGTTATGTTCAAAACTCTCCAGGAGGGGAGGGCTGGGCTGTAGCTCAGTGGTAGAGCTCTTGCTTAAGCATAAAGAGGCCCTGGGTTTGATCCCCAGCACAGCAAAAATAAATAAATAAATAAATAAATAAATAAATAAATAAATAAATAAATAAATAAATAAATAAAACAACCCAGTAAGATGGACGTGAAAATTCTGAAAGAAAACTAGAAAGAAGCACTAATCTGTGGTTCTTGGAATGGTACAGGGTGTGTGTGTGAGTGTGTGTGTGTGTGTGTGTGTGTGTGTTCCCCTGGGGACTGAACTCAAGACGTTCTACCTCTGAGCTACAACCCCAGTCCAATTTTATTTATTTTGAAACAGGGTCTCAAGTTGCTGAGGGCCTCACTAAGTTGCTAAGACTGGCCTTGAACCTGTAATCCTTCTGTCTTAGCCTCCCAAATACTGAGATTACAGGGGTGTGCCACAATGACTGGCTAATGGTCCAGCTTTCAAAACATTTTCTATAAGTTATGTTGGGAAAATGTTACATTCATTAACATATACTATAGAAAGCAAATCTTGTCTAAGAAAAAGAGATAATTGGCCTTCATCACAATTAAAAACTTGTGTAAAAGCACACTCACAGAATGGGAGAAAATAATTTGCAAATCACACATCTGATAAAAGACTTGTATCTGAAATATAAGAACTCTTACAACCCAACAAAAGGACAAATAACCCAATTTTAAAAATAGGCAAAGAAGCAGGGAGTGGTGGTACACACCTGTAATCCCAGTACTTGGTGAGACAGAAGGATCACAAGTTCTAGTACAATCTCAACAACTTAGTAAGACCCTGTTTCAAAATAAAAAATAAGCTGGGTGTGGTAGTGCACACTTATAATACCAATACTTGGGAGGCTGAGACAGGAGGATTGTAGGTTCAAGTACAGCCTCAGCTACTTGGTAAGACCCTATTCAAAATAAAAAATCAGACTGGGGGTGTAGCTTGGAAGCAGAACATCCCTGGGTTCAATTCCCAGTACCACACACACACAAAAAAAACTAAAATAAATAAATAAAAATTAAAAAGGAACTGGGCATCATGGCACATGTCTGTAATCCTAGTACTTGGGAGGCTGACGGGAGGACCACAGGTTTGAGGACAACCTCAGCAAGTAGTAAGACTCTCAACCTAGAGAGATCCTGTTTCAAAATAAAAATAAATAAAAATAGGACTAGGAGTGTAGCTCAGAGGTAGAATGCCCTTGGGTTCAATCCCTAGTAACACACACACACACACACACACACAGAGCTGGTGGTATAGTTCAGAGCTGGAATGCCCCTAGTCCCGTCCCCCCCCAAAATCAAGGAAATAGACATTTCTGCAAGGAAGATATGCAGATAGTAAAAAGCACATGAAAAGATGCTTGTTAGTCACAGTAAGTGCAAAAATCAAAACCTTAAGACATCAGCCAGGTGCAGTGGCACACACCTGTGATCCCAGTATTTGGGAGGTTGAGACAGAAGGATCACAAGTTTGGGGATAGCATGTTGTAACCCTGTTTCAAAATAAAATAAATAAATATTGCAAAGGGGTGGGGGCTGGGGTCCAGAGGCAGGAATGTCACATGGTGCAAACACTTTGGAAAAGGGTCTGGCATTCCCTCAGATGATTATACGTGGAGTTATCCTAAGATCTCCAGCAATTGTGGTCCTAGGGCTATATCCAAGAGGAATGAAAATATGTCCACACTAGAAGCTGCACAAGTATGTTTATAGTTGCATTATTCATAAACGGTCAAGGGGTAGAAACAACCCAAATGCCCATCGATTGACAAATAGCTAGATAAAATGTGCCATAAACTCATACAACGGAATATTGTTTGTCACAAAGAACGGGCACTGATAAATGCTACGACGTGTATGAACCTGGACTCATTATGCTCAGCGGAAGAAGTCAGACACAAAAGGCCACGTTACACAGGAGTCCATGTGTGGAAAATGTCTGGAATAGGGAACTAGGGGGAGACAGAAAGTAGACTACCGTTAGAAACAGGAGAGGGAGGTGGTAACAAGGTTATAGGGTTTCTTTTTTGAGATAATGAAAACTCTTGTCTACAGTGATGTTTGTACGTATCTGTGAATATCCTAAAAATTATTGAATTGTACATTTTAAGTGAGTGAATTCTGTGTGATTCATATATCAATGCAGCTGTTTTTAAAAAATTCTCTTAGCCGGGCATTCTGGTGCACTCTTGTAATCTCAGTCCTTGGGAGGCTGAGACAGGAGGACTGCAGGCTCGCAGCCAGCCTCAGCTACTTAGTGAGGTCCTCTGCATCTTAGTGAGACCCTGTTTCAAAATAAAGAATAAAAAATAGAGCTAGGGGTGTAGCTCAGAGGTAGAATGCCCCTGGGTTCAGTCCTTAGTACTGGGAAAAAAAAAAAAATCTCTTGGCTGAAGACACTCGGAAGACTCACCACTTCCTAACTGGGGAGGTGGCTGAGCGGCAGGGGAGAAGGGGAAGTCTCAAAGTGCAAGAAACAAGACACTTGATGTTGAAACACGGAAAAGGAGGGTTTTAAGGAGCAGAAACACCCTCTTAAAAAGAGGTGAAGGGGCCAAGTGCAGTGGTGCACACCTGTAATCCCAATACTTAGGAGGCTGAGACAGGAGAATTGCAGGTTTGAGGTCAGCCTCAGCAAGTTAGTGAGACTTTGTTTCAAAATTAAAAATTAAAAAAGGGGTGAGATATAGCTTGGAGGTAGAATGCCCCTGAGCTCAATCCCTAGAACGGGGGGAGAGGGGGAAGGAGGAGGAGGAGGAGGAGGAGGAGGAGGAGGAGGAGGAGGAGGAGAAGAAGAAGAAGAAGAAGAAGAAGAAGAAGAAGAAGAAAGAAGAAGGAAGAAGAGGAGGAGGAGGAGGAGGAGGAGGAGGAGGAGGAGGAGGAGAAGGAGGACTGAATTAAGCCACATAGCACCAAAAATCCTGGAAGAATGGATATTAAATAATACTTTAGTTTTTGAAAAGGCTAAAATTTAAAATAATTAACATCTTACACAGAAGGATTAAAAATAAGCAAATTTACCATCACACACATTCTTTAAAGAAGACTAGTTCATGAAAAATTCAGAACTTGCCAGTGAGGAATCACATTCACCAGTGGAACAAGTGAGAAATGAAATTTTCCTTTGTGGGGACTGTTATGGAGACAAACAGCGGTCTGTTTTCAATTGCTTAGTGGAAGGCGGCAGAGATCTGGATTAGATGAACGTTCAGCTCAGCGCTGTTGTCCTGCGACACCAGATCAGAACGTCTGCCATCCTGAAGAGTGAGTCGGGGGATTCCTTTGCTGTTACAGGTAAATTCTACTCAGGCCCTAGGTAACCCCTATGCAAATCATGGCAAAACAAACCTGCCTTCTGAGGCCCAAGCCTAGACGCCCCCCCCACAGCAAGGGGTAAGCAAGGCAGATGAGCACGCACAGAGGCAGGAGGACAGGACACCATGTCCTGCCCCTCCCCTCCCAGACCACAGCCTCTCTGCCCCCCTCTGCTCCCTGAGAGTGTGGGAACTGCTCCCCCTCCCCCAGCACGGCCTGCTTGCTTCCGTCCTGACATGCATTATTTTTATTCCGTGGTTTATGATTAGCCACACAGTTCCAAATTGAAATTGGTTATTTTACTTTTACTTTTAGCACTGGGGATTGAACCCAGGGACATTTAATCTCCAAGCTACACCCCCCAGCCCTAGTTTATTTTTATTTTGAAACAGGGTCTTGTTAGGTTAATGAGAGTCTCACTCTTTGCTGAGGCTGTCTGGGGATCTGTAATCCTCCTGTCTCACCCTCCCAAGTACTGGGATTATAAGCATGTACCACCACATCCAGCTAAATTTGGTTATTTTAATATACGATTGTTTTGACCTTTTTAACAGAACAATGGCTACTGATTTGATCAAAGCACCAAGTTGCCAGAAAAACAATTAGGAAACTTTAGTGACTCAACGGGAAATACATTTTGCAAGAGGAATCTGAGCCCCTTAGAACTGAGCGGTAATGCCACCTGCCACCTGCAGGTAGCGCCCTAACCATGGGCTGCGGGGAAGGTTCTTTCAAGGACTGCAAAACCTCTGCCCAACTCTGACCATGGAGTAAGTAGTTCCTTTTCTGAATCCATAAGGAGGAGTGAGTGGTGGGAGGTTTTGGTTATAATCATTTCCATCTTTAAATACGAGGGCAGAAGAAGAATTCTTAACAGGACTTCATCTTTTCCTTTCTCTAGCTTCTTCATCCATCTCTTGCTTGAGAGGAAATTTTGATGGAGTGAAACAATTACTATATAATGTTGTTTTGGGGTTTTTTTTTTTTTTTGCAGTATTGGGGATTGAACTCTGGAGCATTATACCTCTGAGCTATACCCCCAGCCCTGTATTTTATTCTTTATTTTGAAACCGAGTCTCACTAAGTTGCGGAGTGCCTCACTAGGTAGCTGAGGCTGGCCGCGAACTCGGATCCTCCGGCCTCAGCCTCCCGAATGCTGGGATTACAAGCGTGTGCCACCACGCCCGGCTCCTATATAATGTTTTAAGTGAAGAAACTCTTAAACATCAGGCCCTACACCTGTTAGAATTACAGCCTTCATGGGGTTGAGCTAACCACACCCTTGGAGGAGAGCCTGGCACACAAGACAGTGCTTCCAAGCGCAGACAACACAGCTGTGCTTGAGATGACTTGGCCAGCCGGGTGGACGGTGCAACTCTTTTGTGTGTGTGTGTGGGGGGGGGGTACTGGGGATTGAACCCAGGGGCATTCTACCTCCGAGCTATACCTCCAGTCCTATTTTTTATTCTTTATTTTGAAACAGGGTCTCACTAAGTTGCGGAGGGCCTCACTAAGTAGCTGAGGCTGGCCTCGAACCCAGATCCTCCAGTCTCAGCCTCCCAAGTACTGCGATTACAAGCATGCGCCACCACACCCGGCTGATGATGCAACTCTTGATCCTGCCACATAGCAGCGGTGTGAGCTTGGGAACCTTTCCGAGTCTTAAGTTTCCTCATCTAAAAAATGGAGCTAATAGCCGGGCGTGGTGGCGCACGCTTGTAATCCCAGTACTAAGGGAGGCTGAGACCGGAGGATCCGGGTTCACGGCCAATCTCAGCTACTTAATGAGGCCCTCTGCAATTTAGTGAGACCCTGTTTCAAAATAAAGAATAAAAAATAGGACTGGGGGTGTAGCTCGGGGGTAGAATGCCCCTGAGTTCAATCCCCAGTACTGCAGAACAACAACAATGGAGATAATAATGCGCTTGCCCTCAGTGGGGTAAGAGGAAGACTAACTGGTGAGATTAATGTGACCCATTTAGAAGAATGCAGCATGAGGGGACACTTAGCAGGCCCCGGCGACCGCACAGCGCAACCAGTGCTGGGACAGCATAAGCGGGGTCCCGCATGAGAACCAAGTGTCACCAGTACCTTCTTGCTAACCAAGCTCGGTCCATCCAGGAAGGTCCCTGAGGAGCGGAGCCGACCTCTAAGAATGAAGAGGAGTTCAATGAAAGGGAAGAAGGAAGGAAAAGAAAGAAGGAAAGCGAGTCTCCAGTTTCGGAATAAACAGCATAGATGCGTAAAGCAATTTTCTAAAAGTGGTCTCGCATCTGAGCAATGTCCTCAGGCACAGGGCAGGAGTGACTGGGGAGTCGGAGACAAAACGGAGACACCAGGACTCGGGGCCTGCTGGTGAACAGAGGTGGCGCTCTTCTCCACTGCGAGTCTTCCTACACGTCACACACATCCCACGTGGCTCTCTGCCCTTCCCAGGGCTGCCCGCTACCTTCAGGTAAGGGCCTGCTGGTTTGGATGGAAGGTCGCGCCTCCTGCAGCTCAGGAACATAAAGGACAGAAGCATCACCAAGCTAGTAGTATGTATAATCTGGGACAGCCACCTGGGCGTCACAAGATTCTGGCTCCTGTCAGAGCTGGGACACTGATTGGCCATGTTAGCACTGAAAGGGCTTTCACTTCGGGAGGCCTCAATTTCCTTGTTTGGTAGTGGGGAAAGCTGTACTTACAGAGGGGTTGCTGGAAGGGTCAAATGAGCTGAAACACTGAACAGCACTAGCCTGAGAGGAAATCCCACGAAGAGGGAGGAGCACGGGCTCTGGAGCCGGAAAGATACGGTTCTCTGGTAAAACTGCCGCTCTCTGGGCCTGTTTCCTAAGTTGTAAAACATCTCCTACTCCTGCTTTAACTGTCCTAGTATACTGATTAAATACAATCATAAACATAAAGGTTTGGAACGATAGCTAGCAAAAGAATCGTCCGAGCTGGGTGTGGTGGCCCTCGACTTGGGAGGCTGAGACAGGAAGATTTGCAGGTCTGAGACCAGCCTCGGCATATTTAGCAAGACATGCAGCAACCTAGTGAGACCCTGCTTCAAAGCAAAAAACAAAAAGAGCTGGGAGTGTAGCTCAGAGGCAGAACACTCCTGGGTTGAAACCCCAGCAGCACGCATCCACATACACACCGACTGTCGACTGTGTAAGTTCACGATTACTCTTCCTGATCTTACTACGTCCACCGTGACCCCACATATATTTTTAGGTGTGAACATCAGGATTTCTTGGAATGAGTTTTGTCTTCCAATTAATTCATCACTGTACTCAACTGAATAAACTTATTTAATTGCAGGATATCACATATGTGAGAGCTCTGGTTTATGCATAGGCCAGTTAGCACAGTGAAGACATGGCGGGTTTCCACACAGGCCCAGGAGCTTTTTCTCTGCTCCACAGCCATGGACTGCTACGCTAACACCAACCAGCTTTCTCAAAAACATGCAACGAGTCGGGGAAAAACCGGGCACAAGCATCCTCCACTCTGCCCAGAGCGGGCAGCTCGGCCTGGCAGGAATGGCGAGTGACTACCTCTTCCACTTAAAAAAAATGTAACGCTGCGTGTTCTTGAAATTTTCTATTTGGACAACACATTACTATGGCAATGTTGTGTTTTGTTTTGAAAGAAAAGGGAAAAACACCATCAGTCTCAAGGGCTTCCAGATGAAAAAGCAAATCAATGACTGAGGAGATTCGGGGAAAAAAACAACTTGAAGCGCATGCTCGGCACTTCCGTCTGGCTGGCCCCGTTTTCACACGGGAAGCTCCGCGCGTGGAGAAAGGGCGGCTCAGGAGAACAGTCTCAGCGAGAAGGAAGAGGAGCGCGCGTTCAGAAGCGCGGGCTCCGCTCAAGTAGGAAAGTACAGTGAGCTTAATGGTTCTATTTTTCCAGCACAGCACAAATTTAAAGCACAAAGTGTTTCCAGACTCTGCTTTCCTATTTTATTTACCCACCATGAACTTGCTACTGGGCTAGGCACTAGAGCTACAGCCTTAAAAAGGGCTGCTCCTGCACAAGCCCCTATTTTTCAAAAGTTAAGGAAACCGATTCCACAGGGAAAATGGAGAAGTGATGATTTGGGGTGGGGGTAACTAGAGGAGGAGGAACCCAGGGGCATTCTACCTCTGAGCTGCACCCCCAGCCCTTTAGCGTTTTTATTTTGAAACAGGGTCTCCCTAGGTTGCTACGAGCCTCACTGAATTGCTGAGGCTGGTCTCAAACCTGCAATCCTCCTGTCTCAGCCTCCCAAGTACTGAGATTACAAGCATGTGCCACCACACCCAGCTTGCTTGCTTATTTATTGTGGTGCCAAGGATAGGACCCAGGGGCATTCTACTTCTGAGTTACACTCCCAGCCCTATTTTATTTTATTTATTTTGAAGCAGGATCTAAGTTGTTGAGGATGGCCTCAAACCTGTGATCCTCCTGTCTCAGCTTCCCAAGTACTGGGATTACAGGTGTGTGTCATCAAGTCCAGTTTATTTTTTATTTTGAAACAGGGTCTCTCTAGCTGGGTACGGTGGCACACACTTGTAATCCCAGTACTTAGGAGACTGACACAGGAGGATTGTAGGTTCATGGCCAGCCTCAGTTACCTAGTGAGGCCCTCTGCAACTTAGTGAGACCCTGTTTCAAAACAAAGAATAAAAACAATAGGACTGGGGGGTGTAGTTCAGAGGTAGAATGACCCTAGGATCAATCCCAAGTACCACATAAAAAAAAAAAAAGGAAAAGGTCTCGCTATATTGCTGAGGCTGGCCTCGAACCTGCGATCCTCCTGTCTCAGCCTCTCAAGTACCAAGATTTCAAGTACACACCACTGCACCTGGCAAGGGATATAATCTTAACAAACATGAAGCAAGACGGAGGCTTGGGAGCAGCTGCAGAGCAGCACAACCCCTTACAGAGATCACTGATTCCGCAGCCCCAAGGGGGGAGTGCGTGGAGCATCGCGGCCTTTCACATGGACCCCAGCACTGGGTTTGGGAAAACTGAGAACTGAGCATGCGCGGTGCTGCTGTGCCACCGCCACAGTCCCCACTAGGAAGTGGCCCAGATGTGCAAAACGGAAACACTGAGAAGCCGGATGGATGCCAGAGAGGAGCTCCGGCACCGAGCCGCGCCCAGGCCAAGGTGCACAGGTCACCAGGAAAACTAATGGTGACAGAAGCCACCGTGAACCAGAACCAGACGGGAGTTTATTTTTGTTGGTTTCTGTGGGAGACTAAGACTTGTTTGGGAGAAGGGGGAAAGTGTTCATTTATGTTTGATAATTTGGAACCACAGAGGACACACAGAGACAGTCAAAACTCATGATCTGCAAGATCTTTCCACTGTCCAGACTCTGGAAGAAACAATTACACAATCCCATTGTCTCCAAACCCACTGTTAGCCTTTTTTTTTTTTTTTTTTTTTTGCATTTGTGTTTGATTACTATCCTGCAGATAATGGTAGTCAACAATATTCACTAAATTCAACTTGGCTGCTCTTTGTATTATTTAAAGTGCTATCATTTTTAAGTAAAATACTTAGAAGCCACAATCTCAAAGACATTGTTGAAGAAAAGAACTCACAAGTGCCAAAAACTAGGGTAACTTAGAAGCAAAGTGTAGTTTCTGGAAGAGGGTTTATATCATTTGCTGGCGCCAAACACTGCTGCAGGCCCAGTGAAGTGGTACATGCCTATAATCCCAGTACTTGGGAGGCTGAGGCAGGAAGATCACTGGTTTGAGGCGACTCTCAACAACTTAGCAAGACCCTCAGCAACTTAGCAGGACCTTGTTTCAAAATAAAAAAAATTCGCTAGGCGTGGTGGTGCACACTTGTAATCCCAGTACTTGGGAAACTGAGACAGGAGGATCACAGGTTCCTGGCCAGCCTCAGCTACTTAGTGAGGCCCTCCACAACCTAGTGAGACTTTGTTTCAAAATAAAGAATAAAAAACAGGGCTGGAGGTGTAACTTGGAAGTAGAATGCCTCTGGGTTCAATCCCCAGTATTGCAAAAATAGTAATAATAAATAAATTCTTAAAATGGTCCAGGGATGTAGCTCAGAGGTAGATTGTCCCTAGGTTCAACCCCCAATACCCATCTCCCCCCCACCCCCCCAAAAAAAACTGCTTTAAAAAGTAATACATAAAGCCGGGCATGGTGGTACACACTTGTAATCCCAGTACTTGGGAGGCTGAGACAGGAAGACTGCAGGTTCCCGGCCAGCCTCAGCTACTTAGTGAGGCCCTTCACAACTTAGTGAGACCTTGTTTCAATACAAAGAATAAAAAATAGGGTTGAGAGTGTAGCTCAGAGGTAGACTGCCCCTGGTTCAATCACCCCCAGTACCCAAAAAGATAAAAAAAATAAAAGTAGTACATAAAAGGTAAACTCTGTCAAATATAATTCTTAGGCTGCTTAAAGAAGCCACTTTTTTTTTTTTTTTCGTGGTACTGGGGATTGAACTCAGGGGCATTCTACCTCCGAGCTATACCCCCAGCCCTATTTTTTATTCTTTATTTTGAAACCGGGTCTCACTAAGTTGCGGAGTGCCTCACTAGGTAGCTGAGGCTGGCCGCGAACCCGGATCCTCCAGTCTCAGCCTCCCAAATGCTGGGATTACAAGCGTGAGCCACCACGCCCTGCAAGAAGCCACTTTTAAAAGATGGAAAAGTGTCTATTAAGCTTGGCCTTCCCCCTCCTAAAACAGCAAAAATAGTAACACTGTCACTGAATCATTGCTCACAAAATTAACAAATCAATGCTTAAATGCTTGGGATTTAATGGACTTTCTGCAATAGACAACTCAAAGAGCAGCTTTTAGAACAAATTTTATCTTTCTACGGTTCATCTGTCAAACTGGTGCTCCTGTACTTTTCTTCTAAATGTCTGTTAAAGGTGATATCGCTATGAATCTGCGACAGCGATACATCACAACTCACCATCAGAATCACCTCCCCCTACAGCCATACTTCCCTGAGACCCTCTTGGCATTACAATCGCACCCCCATCTTGTACGGAGCCAACTCTCGTGCGTGCTGAAGTGACCTGCCTGTGCTCAGAGTTCCCAGTCCCCGCTCCTCTGCTCTCCTTTGCCACCTGGCACAGGCCTTGTTACCCTGCCTACCACGTGGAGCTCAGAGCTACTGCGATCGATCGCTACACTTGAGAAACAGCGAGAGCTTTTCTGTTAAAAAAAAAAAAAAAAGGTGGGGGTGCTGTAGGAAACCATTCAATCTGTCGTACAGAGTTCTTTGACCTTCAGGAACGCAAAGTGAAAAATGAGGTGTTAAGAAACAGGATAGAGCTGGGTGTGGTGGCGCACGCTTGTCATCCCAGTACTTTGGAGGCTGAGACAGGAGGATCTGGGTTCGCGGCTAGCCTCAGCTACTTAGTGAGGCCCTTTGCAACTTAGTGAGACCCTGTTTCAAAATAAAAAATAAAAATAGGACTGGGGGTGTCGCTTGGAGATAGAATGCTCCTGGGTTCAGCCCCCAGTACCTAAAAACAAACAAACAAAAAAACAGGATAGGAGAAAATCAAATCTTTCTTTTTCTTTTTTCTTTTTTTTTTGCGGTACTGGGGATTGAACTCAGGGGCGTTGTACCTCCGAACTATACCCCCAGCCCTATTTTTTATTCTTTATTTTGAAACCGGGTCTCACTAAGTTGTGGAGTGCCTCACTAGGTAGCTGAGGCTGGCCGCGAACCCCGATCCTCCGGTCTCAGCCTCCTGAATGCTGGGATGACAAACGTGTGCCACCACGCCCGGCTTTTTATTTTTTATTTTGAAACAGGGCCTAGCTAAATTGCTGAGGCTGGCCTCAAATCTGGCACTCTTCCTGTCTCAGCCTCACTGGCATTACAGGTGAATGCCACCATACCTGGCCTATTTCTTCAAATTTCATTTCAGCAGTTAAGCTCTAAAAGCTTTAATTATCCCAATAATAACCTATGATTTTGAGGGACATTAAGTGGTTAAAGAGTAATTTAAATATCAGTTCCACACTTAAGGGTTTAAAAATTGAAAGTCATCCCAAAACATTTATTAATTTATAAAACATTCACTCCAGCAATACCAATAAAGGGGCAACATGAGAAGATTCTGGAAAGATGCTGGTCTTAGTGTCAGCATGCTTTTGGGATTTTCCCAAGTATCCCCTTAAAAATTCGGAACAGCCAGGCACAGTGGCGCACACCTGTAATCCTAGTACTGGGAGGCTGAGGCAGGAGGATTGCAGGTTTGAGACTATTCTCAGCAACTTAGCAAGACCCTGTTTCAAAATAAAAAGGGCTAGCTGGGCATGGTAGCACATGCTTGTAACCCCAGTACTTGGGAGGCTGAGACTGAAGGATCCGGTTCTCTGCCAGCCTCAGCTACTTAGTGAGGCCTGCCGCAACTTAGTGAGACCCTGTTTCAAAATAAAGAATAAAAAATAGGGTTGGGGGTGTAGCTCGGAAGTAAAATACCCCTGAGTTCAATTCCTAGTACCACAAAAATAAATAAATATTTTTTTTAAAAAGGGCTAGGGGTATAGCTTGGAGGTAGAATGCCCCTGGGTTCAATCCCCAGTATCCCTATGCCCAGAGAGACAGACAGACAGACAGAAGGCGGGGGGGGGGGGAGAGAAAGAGAGAGAGTATGAAAGAATGAGAATGAATATGAGTTTAAGAGTTATTTGGCTTTTTTAAAGCTATTTTCAGTAATCATAAGTAGTGGTGGTATTAGCATTTTCACCCCAAGACCACTATATGTGTAATGTGATAAGACAAATGAGATAGACCAGGATTCTCCGTGTGGAAGGGAGGAGACAGCAAACACTGTGCAGTCCTAACGTGAGCGGGAAGCACCACGATGACACAGGCATTCTGTCTGTGAACAGCACTCTCTAGCTCTGTACTTGATCATTAAAAACGACGAGAGCCAAGGTGATGACAATTACCCTTAGAGCACAGATGGCTACCCCGAACACCATTTTCCAGGGCTTCTGAATGGAACCATGATTTCAAGGTGTGGGCAGAGATGTCCAAGGTAAGCCTGAAACACTTTAACATATTAGACAGCAAAAAAAAAAAAAAACTACCAAAGGCTACAAGGTCATTTCAAAAGCACTCAGAAATCTTGACACAGTTCTCCCTGGCACACACAAGGTCTACGCCTTGAGCCTTGATGTATATAATGGATTGCAGCCCATCACATGTGTTCTAATCCATGAGTTCAAAGTAAAGTGAAAGGGAAAAAAACACTAATTCACCTTCAGAGGATGACAGATAATAAAGTCATCATCCTGAAAATGGGTTAATAAAAGGAAAGAAGCAGCTGGGCGTGGTGACACACACTTGTAATCCCAGTACTTGGCAGGCTGAGACTGGAGGATTGCAGGTTCAAGGCCAGCCTCAGCTACTTAGTGAGGCCCTCCACAACTTAGTGAGACTGTTTCAAAATAAAAAGAATAAAATAGGACTGGGGATGTAGCTAGGAGGTAGAATGCCACTGAGTTCCTGAGTTCAATCCTCAGTACCACCAAAAAAAAAAAAGCATTTACTCTCCTTTCCTATATGAATTGTAATACCAAGTAACTAAATAGTAAGTTCGAGGAAACATCTTATAAAAATTTCATCAGCAGCCGGGCGTGGTGGCGCATGCTTGTAATCCCAGCATTCGGGAGGCTGAGACCGGAGGATCCGGGTTCGCGGCCAGCCTCAGCTACCTAAGTGAGGCACTCCGCAACTTAGTGAGACCCGGTTTCAAAATAAGGAATAAAAAATAGGGCTGGGGGTATAGCTCAGAGGTAGAATGCCCCGGAGTTCAACCCCCAGTACC
>PVLC010020443.1:0-29379 GCA_004027655.1 Graphiurus murinus | reverse complement strand
CAGAAGTGGCCCCAGAGGTGGTCATTAACTCATACAGTATCACAGAGTTAGTGAAGGCAAGATGAGTGCTGGAACCAAGATGCCGGAGCCTGTGTAAGGGATTCATTTAGAAGAGAACAGGTAGAATATTTGTAAAACACAACAGGTTTTTCTTTCTAAGGAAAAGATTCTAGTAGAAAGCCCTACCTGCCCAGAAATCAGAGTCCCTGACATCTAGCCATGTCTCTCCTTCTGCATAGTTTGAAATCACCTTAAGTTGCTTCCCTGCCTCCTCCAGTATGGGTGTTTACATCTAAGACATGAAGGAGTTGCACAAAATGACTTTTGAGACTCTGTCCTGCTGTGCTAACCTGTGATTCATGTCACAGGTCCGAACAGCACTCGGGCCTGTGGAGTCTTGGGGTGGCAGAGCCTGGTGTTATTTTGAATTTCTCTCCTCCTTTATCTTTGACTCAGGGGTTCTTGGAGCAGGAAGCAGTTAGCCAGCTTGCCTAACACTCTGGTTTTCCCCTACAGGTGGCATTGTCTTGAACCCTTCTTTCTATGGCATTCCTGGGCACACCCACACCATGATTCACGAGATTGGGCACAGCCTGGGCCTCTACCACATCTTCCGAGGAATCTCAGAGATCCAGTCCTGCAGTGACCCCTGCATGGAGACAGAACCCTCCTTTGAGACAGGAGACCTCTGCAATGACACCAACCCAGCCCCCAAACACAAGTTTTGTGGAGACCCAGGACCGGGGAATGACACCTGTGGCTTTCACAGCTTCTTCAACACTCCTTACAACAACTTCATGAGCTATGCAGGTAGGTCCTGCATGCTACTGTGCACAGTCCAGTACTGCATAGGATGGGATGTCAGATATGGGCTCCCATCCCACCTCAGGGTATCCTCGAACAAGCTGCTTACTTTTTCTAATACCAAAATTTTTCATCCCAAACAATATGAATACTATTCCCTCCATAAGCTTCTCAGGAGTACAAGGAAGTTATTGTGTAGCAAATATTCTCAGAAAGACACATTTTAGGAAGATTATTGGGACCAATATCCAGAAAATCTAGGTAGAAATCCTCATATGACCTGATGCCTTTGGGTCATCCCCTCTCTGGACCTCACTTTTCTCTGGAAAATAAAAATATTTGGACTTGATCTCCAAAGTCCCTCCTAGTTTTGCAGCTGTATTTTTCTAAGCTGGTGGATTGTTGAACCATTTTGTGCCTTTAGGTAAACATAAAACTCTCCCACCCTCCTTTACTGTTTTTATTTTTGCAAAAAGAAAAACAATGCTTTTGGTTTTGCAAGTACAAGATTATTACATGAGATTGGGTATTTTTTTTTCTTCTAACTGCATACACTTTTTATAAACCATCAGTAGTAGTGCTAAGGATTCGTGTTTCCCTTTAGCACCTGCCATATTGACCATGAGCTTTTTTAGTACCCTTGGCAAATTAGCACAAGGCACTCCTTCCTTAGGATGCTCACAGCCCTCACCACTGGTCCCTTAAATCAAGTGTCCTACATAAGGCATAGTCTGCACAACTTTACACAGTAGGCCTGTGCTGCAGTCTATTAATTATAATACTCTATTTAAGCATCTCTTTCCCCAAAAGAACAAGTAAATTCTCTGAAAGGAAAGATTGCATCTATACATTACTTATTCACAGGGCCTGGTGCCTAATAAAAGTTTGTTAAGAAGGAAGAAGGGAGGCAGAATAAGGAAGAGGGGAGAGAAAAAAAAAGGGGAGAAGAAAAATACATGAATAAATTATCTTATAGCAGGTTATAAATTTGATTCTTATTGAAAACAACATTTCCACTCATATAATGACACTTTATTGACCATAAAACATTTTAATATGCTCCATCTCTTTGAATTTTCACAACAAATCTATGGGGTAGGAAGCATCCCTGTTTTACAGGTGACAGTGTTGAAGCTTACTTCAGTCATTTACCATAGGTCAGACCTATGGCAAACCTGGGGATTCCAAACAGTTCCACAGAGGTACCCTGTGGACAGGGGGAGGGGGCTCTGGGCCCCTATTCCTTGCTGAACCAGGCAAGTCCCCCTTCCAACTGACTTGCATTTCTGTTGGAGTTTTCTCTCAGCATATGCAGAGAGGATTTTGATGCTAAAATCCAAAGGATTTGATGGGCCCCACGGTTGTTCTTTCTGCCTTCCAGTTCGGGCTGACAACTTCTGGTGGATTTTCCAGTATAAGTTTCATGCAGTCTAAACCTGACATCTCTTCAAAAGTCAATATCCCACCTCTGGTACCATAAAGAGTCTCTAAAAATAGGCCAGAGTGTCGGGTATTTCCTCAAAAGCACATTCCCACTGGGGTCCCATTCCCAGCCATGCCGACACTCCACATCCGGTGCCCCGTCCCCTCCCACAGCCCTGCTTACGTTCCATTTCTGTAGCACCTTTCCTTGGCCAGCTCAACACACATGGAAAATAAACAATAACATGAGTTTGGAAGTTTGCCGGCCTCTCTCTTAAGGGCCTAGGAGCAGCCACTAGCTACCAGACCCCCATAAACTAAATCTTTTTTTTTTTCTGTTCCTTTTTGTATAGATCTAAAGAGTGATTGATTTACTGTTGTTTTCTTAAAGGAACCCCTCAGCTCAATGACCCATTAACAGCAGAACTAATTCACTGAGCTACGATAACAAACTTACACCCGCAAAAGCATATTCAAGACGACCACGAGCTTTGAAATGTTTGTTTTCCTTAGGATCTCTGATCGATGAGGTGACAAAAGCAGCTGGATCAAATTCAAAATGCAGAACAGGATTGGGTTCTCAGGGCTGAGTAAAGTGATGCACGGGGTTCCCTCCTTCGAGACGAGAGGGCAGAGACGTGGCCAAGTGAACATCTTCCCATTGCTTCTCCTTCCTGGGTACTTCTTCCTCCAGTCTGGTCGCTGGTTGGGTAAAGGGTCTAGTTAGTATAGCACTGTCCAACAGAACTTTTTGCCAAGATGATTATGGTCTGTGTCTATGCTTTCAGGATGAGGTATGGAATTCATAGCAACACAGAAAAAAAAAATTACCTAATGACCTGGCTATTCTCAGACCAAAGTGCTTTGGCTCTAAGCAATGTGGAGCCACAGACTTTATGGTATTCACAGAGTTGCATGGTACGTCTGGGTTGGAGATGGTTGATTCAGTTGGTCACTCTTACAAAGTCCCTGTTAAGGGACATCAGACTCTTCTGCTTCTACCAAATGGATTAAGCCTTCCCCAGGGAGCTAGCAGGAGATTGTCAAAAATTATCAAGGGGATGCAAGGCAGCTTCTGTGTATAAACTCCCTCACAGGCCTATTCCTTCCCTTCAAGGTCATGTCCAACCACCCAGCACCTGCCCAACTTATTTTCTGTTTGTTTGATAAGGAGAAGTGAGTTTATGCTGCAGGATTCCCAGTAGAGGGTTTATTTTAAGATCTGACTAGCAACGTGCTCCTTCGTCTGGGGCCCAGCTGTGGAAACCCTGACCAGACAGACACCTCTGAGAAGTGCTGTTTTGGGAAACCAAGCCAAAACAGTGCCTTGCTCTGGTGGGGCCCGATCATGGGTCATCACCTTTAGTCCACACCCTGGAAAAGAGAAAAAAAAAAGATTGAAGGTCATTAGATCTAAAGACACCTGAGATTCTGCATTCCAGTTACTCTCAGACTCAGTCCCAGGCTCAATTCCCATCTGTCAACCACCTGCAGGAGACTTCTCCATGCCAGATCTCATTTACATTGAGAAAGGGATTCTCAAATAGATTAGAAGCACCGCCTTAGAGTTCAAATCTCAGACCTATCCTTAGCTTTGTAATCATGGGGAAGTTGCTTGCCCTCTCTCAGCCTCAGTTTCCTCTTCTGTAAGGTGGAGAAAATGGCGGTATGCACTCCAAAAAATAGTGTGCGTTGGTGGAGAGGGGTTGAAATGTGTCCTAAGTACTGTGCACCATACCTGGTTCATACTTGGCACATACTAAGCACATAGCCCATTGACAGTACTGTGAAGGAGCTGTGTTTGCTTGTTTTCCCATCCTGCACTGTGAGCCCGGGCTGTTCCCAGATCTGCCTGCCTCTGATCTGGCCTGTGCTCTTGTGCCTCTGTGGTTGAGAACTCCCTCTCCTGCAGTCCCACAACTTTCCTTCCTAGCATCAGCCATGTAACTGGATTGACCTCAAATATCTTCTTCAGAAGCCTTTATAGCTCACTCTCCTTCCTCCACCTGCTGTCTCACTTCATTCATTGGTGGTTGACATTACGGACTTGAGTGGCCTTATAATAACCTTGACCCATACAGTGAACTGGCCTTGACGCCATAACTAGACAAGCAGCTCTTCAAGGGTAGGAGGTGTTTAAGTTTTACTTTTTCATGCCTCTTAGTGCAGATTCTCAGAAGGCTGGTTTAAAAGGCAGCATCACTTCACCCATGAAAAGGAGAATTAACAAATCAGTAAATGAATGAATTAATAATGTAAGGAGAAACTAGTGAGTGCATAAATTAATGAGTGGATGGATAAACAAGTGAATGAACCAATGAGATAGTGAAAGAGGGGAGTGGGAGGGATAGAGTAAGGGAATTAAGGACCAGAGGATTTGGAATCCCTGGAAATCAGCATGTCTTGCCCTAGTCCTTAGCCATGACTTTTTGGCTGCTCTCTCTCTAGTCTCCAGCACACTTTTCCAGTTCTGTCCACCCTTCCCATCCTCCCCTTTTCTCTCACCTGTCTCCAGGAGTGATGACTACACTAATTTGTTCACAGACCATTAACTCCTGAGCGCTGGAAGAGGCCACCCTGAGTTGGCAAGGAAGCCCTGGGGTGCCGGCTCTCTGGCTGCCAGGAGACGTCATCCTTCTCTTGCATGTCCACTCGTGCAGCTCGGTGCTTATCTCTCCCTCTGCCTGCTTGCAGATGATGACTGTACAGACTCCTTCACGCCCAATCAAGTTGCCAGAATGCACTGTTACCTGGACCTAGTGTACCAGGGCTGGCAGCCCTCCAGAAAGCCGGCGCCTGTCACTCTGGCCCCCCAGGTCGTGAGCCACACCACCGACTCTGTGATGCTGGAGTGGTTCCCACCCATCGATGGCCACTTCTTTGAAAGGTGAGTGTAGCCCATGAAGTGTTGATCCCTCCCTCTCTCTCTCCTGCCAAGAGGGAAACTTGGAAGGGAAGCAGCTTTGGAGAGGGATTCTGCTCTCCAAAGGTTTCTTGTTCTTGCTCTTGTTTAATGGATACCCCAGCACTTAGAACAGTGACTTGTACCCATATTTGTTCACTGCAATTTTAGGGGTCATGGAGTAAACAAATGATTGCTAATAGAAATAAATAGGTAATACTACATCATATTAAGTGGATGGATGTTTTGACTAACTTTATTATTAGAAACTTGGAAACTTCTAATGCAAAAACTTCCCCTGAGATAGAAAAACTAGTTTCCTCTTACGATCTCAGGAGTTAAGATTGTCTCTGGTTAATGGACAAAATTCCTCATATTATATATAATTCACATTATGTGTGTATAGGAAGGCATACATGTATGTGCATGTATGTATTTGTGTATGAAGTCTATACATGTATATAGAGATATGTGTAAATATAAGCAGAACCTTTGTGCCTGTTATGCATTTGTAGAAGCGAGGGTGAAATTTTGAGAAGACCAAAGAATAAGATACCTCATTTCTGCTCTCTTGCTTTTCACTAATTAGCTGCATGACATTGGACAAGTCACTCTCCCTCTCTGAGTCTTAAAGTCTTCCCATGAAAAATGAGTCTGATGATGCTACGGTGACTGGAAGGTGAAGACCTGAATTAAATGATCTCTTTCAGTCAGTAGTTTCTTTAAGGAGCTCAAGATTTGGGGGAACCAGATTTGAAAGGCTCAAAAAAAAATCACAATGTTTGTACCTATTTTGGACCTTTACTATAATTCAGGGGAGACAAGTAAATTATCCCACCCCCAGCTCTTCTTTATGATGCTTTATCCAGCAATGGTGATATCACATTGATGATGAAGAAAACAACAGTCATGCTAATAATTAATTAGTAGTTCTCAACTGGGGTTGCTGCTGTTTATCAAGTGCTTACTGTGTAATAGTTTCTGTCCCAAATGATTTACATATGGAGTCTTTTTAATATTCCCAGTAACCCAGTAAAAATGTGATCATCTTCCTCCTGTGCCAGATAAGGACAGAATCAGAGCTAAAGAGGCTGACGGATTTGATCAAGAGTCCATAGAAAGTGGTGGGGGCTGCGCTCCAGTTGGCAGTGCTTTGTCTATGACTCCCATGTGCTCTCATTAAGCTGTTTGAAAACTAGAGTTATGAAGGAGGTGTTGCATCTCTCTGCAAAAGATCCACAAAAAGGTGGCAAAGAGCTCTCATTTATAAGTGTGTGCTGTACATGTGTTTGTGTTTATATAAAAATGTCTTGAGCAAAGAACCTCAATAGACACTTCTCAAAAGAAGCCAATGGATATGTGGAAAAATTCTCAGCATCACTAATTAGGAGGGAGAGTCATATAAAAAGAAACTATAATGAGTTATTGCTTCACTGTTAGAATGACGATTATAGAAAAGCAAATGATAACTAATATTGGCTAGCATATAGAGCAAAGAGAATCCTTGTGCCACTATGGCGAGAATACAAATAAATACAGACATTGTGGGAAATAGTATGGGGTTTCCTCTGAAAAACCAAAGTAGAACTGCCATAGGATCCCACAATCCCACTTCTGGGTATATATCCAAAGGAATGGAAATCAATATGCAGAAGAAATAGCTGTACTCCCGTGTTCATTTTAATGTTATCCATAATAGCTACAATTTGGAAGCCACCTAAGAATCCTTTATCAGATGAATGGATAAAGAATACATCTTATATATCTATTCAGAGGAGAATCCTATGTAGCCTTAAGAAGGGGGGAAATCCTGTCATGTCTCAGGACATGGATGAATCTGGAGGATGTTACACTAACCAAAATAAGTCAGGCACAGTAATACAAATACTGTCTGGCATTACTTATATGTAGAATTCTCAAAAGTTGAACTCATAGAAAGTAGAAAAGTAGAATGATACCTATCAGAGGCTGAGGAGAAGGACTGATGAGGAAAGGGAAGACAGTGATCAAATTGTACATGTTTCAGTTAGCCTGGAGAAACATGCCTTGGTGGTCTGTTGCACAAAATGATGCATTGTATATTTCAAAATTGCTAAAAGAGTGAATTTTAAATATTTTCCCTATAAAAATGATAAGTATGAGAGATGATGGATATAATTAGCCTGAGTTAATCACTCTACATTGGAAACATGCATCAAAATATCACATTGTACCTCATAAATATGTATAAGTAGGTGTCAGTTAAAAATAAAATTTAAAAAATACACATATAGTAGGTATGGTATCACATAAAATTTAGGCTTTAAGCAGCTGAGGTGGCATGTGCCTGTAATCCCACTACTTTGGAGGCTGATACAGGAGTATCATAGGTTTGAGGCCAGCCTCAGCAATGTAGCAAGACCCTCAACAATGTAATGAGACTCTCAATAACTTAGTGAGACCCTCTTTCACAATAAACAATGAAAAAGGCTGGAGGTGTAACTCAGAGGTAGAATTCCCCTGAGTTCAATTCCCAGTAGGAAATAAAAAAAGTTGTGCTCTAATTTTGTGCAAAAAACTTGGGCTATAATTTCTCACATTGTCATCAGTCCTTATCCTAAAGCTTTTCTTTGGGAGCTGGGTGGGTGTGGTCAGCAGGGAGGCTCTCTGGCTCTCTGGAGAAACTCCCTCTCTCCTGCCCCACATGCCCTTACTGCGAGCTCAGAGCTGGGTTTGGGAAACCTCATGTGACACTTCAGAGCGGGCTTTCCAGCAGCCCGTAGATTTATTTATTTTTCCTGTGGTGATGAGAAGTATCGGGCTTTTGGTCAGTCCTTGGCCTCTGTTCCACTTAAAAAGGGAAGTTTTGTAAATGAAGCTTCCTGTGTATGTATTCAATTTGTATTTCATAAAGCAGTTATTGTCCATTAAATAAATACCATCTGATTGTTGGAAGCCTATTGGAGGGTTAATTGTTGTGTAATGAGATATGTCTCTATTACATAGTACCCTCAGTTTCAATCAATATGTTTTTAATAACCTATAGTCAGTTGGTACTCGAGGCTCACACAATAGCTATTCTGTTCAGTCTAGGATTTCATAACGGAGTTATCATATGTTAAATTAAAACTGACATTTTTGAAACATGTCTAATTAGGGTTAACAGCTACATAGACCATCATCTATAACTAACGGAAGTCAGTCCACAAGTTCAATAAATTGTTGTAAAGAAAGAGAACTACATTGTATGCGTATCACTCTCCCATGCACATGGAGTTTATCCTCCTGAAAATTGGCTCAGTACAAAGTACCAGCTTTGATGTCAGGTCATCCATTTTTCCTTCTCAGCTTTGCTTCATTGCTCCCAGTTGAGGGGACCTTGGGCAAACCATCTCACTTCTCTCATCCTGAGTCTTCTTCCATAAAAAGATGCTAATTGCGCTCACATCACCTGCCTTTTGTAGGGAATTCAACACGATGACATCTGCAATATGCCAAGTACATGCACACTACACTCAAAAAAATATTAACTTCCATCTTATGCAACGTTTTCCAGAGCTGTTTAGCTACTTGAAAATTCCCTTTCCCTGCAAAACCTCTGGTGTTTTCCACGTCATCCATCAATGCCAACATCTCGCCCCTGGCCATGCTCATGTCCTCCTGCTGTTCTCACATCTGTGGATAAGAGAATACAAGGGTTTCCCTTAAAAAAACATATTCAGATCCTCACACAGCCTGTGTCCTCACACATGGGCAACTGAATAAATAATTCAAGGCCACCCCTGGTTTTCCTGACTCCTTTATTTTTATCTGCTTGCAAACATATGTTGACTAGATGGTTTCAGTTGTCTGAACAATTGGCTATGGTGTATTGGAAAGAGAACTGGACTGGGAACCAAGAGACCTGGGTCTGAAGTCTTTGCAAACTCATCTATTCCCTCTGCCTCTTCAGCCTCAGTTTTCTGATCTTAAAGACAAAGGGGTTCTAGCCTTTCCCAATCAAAATTTCTCTTTCAAATCTCAGAATGCAGAAAACCACTTGAGGAACTCATTTCTCAATGTTCTTAAAGGTGGTACATAATTAGTAGCATTCTGGTTGCAAAGGAGAGACGTTAATTCATTTTATATAGAGGATGCTTAGAGAAGAGCTATCTAATAGGGCTTTATGCAATAACAGAAATGCCCCATATCCTCTCCATCCAGGTTGGCAGCCACTATCCAACTATGCCTATGGACCATTAGTGTGACCCTCAAGTGACTAGTGGACTGAGGAACAGAAGTTTAAAATGTATTTCATTTAAATTAAACTAAGTTTAAGCCGGGCGTGGTGGCGCACGCTTGTAATCCCAGCATTTGGGGAGGCTGAGACCAGAGGATCCAGGTTTGCGGCCAGCCTCAGCTACCTAGTAAGGCACTCCGCAACTTAGTGAGACTCGGTTTCAAAATAAAGAATAAAAAATAGGGCTGGGGGTGTAGCTCGGAGGTAGAATGCCCCTGAGTTCAATCCCCAGTACCACAAAAAAAAATAAAAAATAAAAAATAAAAAAAAATTAAACTAAGTTTAAATAGTCACAAGTGGCTGGGAACTACCATATTGAAGAACACAGCTTTAGAGCTTTAATTTTGACTCTCACAGAACCTGGGTAAGAAAGATGATCTCTCCCAACATTAGCATCCTGCAGGTATTTGATTTCATTGAGTGTGTGTATGTAGACACAGGTGCCCATGAAAATCAAATAAACATCAAAGGTAGGAAACCCATATGCTCCCTGGACTTGTAGGACATTGCCTATTTGCTGTCAGCTGGATAATGATTTGTTCACAGGGAAGTATTTATTGGGGACCTGGGATGCATTGAGAACTCAGTGAAGTTCATGTGACTGGATGTGTGTCACCCCAAACAAAACACCTGAAAGAAATAGAAAGACTCAGTTGCCATTAAGTGGTTCCTGAATCCACTCCAGGACATTTGTAATCTCATTGTCGTCATAAAGCCAGTCATGTGACTCAGAACTGCTATGCATGGATTGTGATCATTTGGTCACTGTAACAGAAGCTGCTCTCCTTAACAGTGCTAAGGAAGTTTCTCCCTCTACCCCTAATTCCCTGTCTACAAGCAGGGAATACCTGTCTACATACAAGCATAGCTATTATTATTGCTCATCTAAGAGCAATATATATATTTGAAATTTCAGAAAATCAAGAAGAATACACACAGGGGGAAATAAATCAAAAAATCAATCACCCTCTGTTCCACCACTCAGAAATTACTGCCAATGAAGTTTTGCCACATAAGGTTATTTTAACACCATTGAGATACTGTTGTAGTCTCAGCATTGAATATGACTTTCTAACTTAATATTATAATTTACTCATACACAAAATTGTATAGTCATTATACATACTTTCATATGAACTGCTTACCAACCCATTTAACAGATTCACCATGATATGTCATTATTCTCCTATCACTGAACATTATCATGCCTGCACATCTTCCTTATCATGTATGCCCAGAGGCACAGAGGAGAGAGTGCTAAGACTTGAGACCTTTTTCATCCATCATGTCCTTTCAGGTAGCCAAAGGGTGGAGATTCTTTTAGGAATGATGAAAGAGGAACCAGGAGGGCTAGTACATTTTAAGAGAGGATGGGTCAGGCTGGGCCATTTCTGAACATCTTCTCCAGATTCACTTTCTAGTCCCTCTGCAGAGGTTGCTCAGATCTGCAAAGTTTAGGGTCCACAATAATATAGGAGAAGACTCATTCCTCTCCCTTCCCCCAGTCTGCCTCCTAAACAGATGCCAAATTTAGAGAATGAGTAGAATCTCAGATACGCTTATGGCCAAAGGGAGATTGAATCCAGATACACAAGACAGTAGGGGAAGCCATCGTAATATTCGACTTCTGGGGCTGGTCTCATTGAGGGATTGGCTGGCCCCTTGGAAAGCTGCTAAAATGAATTAGATGGCATAGTTAAGAAACTGCTTTTGACTGTTAAATTAGGGAGTGACTCATCCATCCCCAGAACATCAGGGCTGAGAGGTTCCTGAGGCATCATCTAATCCACCCAATCATCTTCAAATGAGGGGTCCGTGCCTTCTTCATATTTAATGCCTACTACACAAGATGGGGCCTGGCATATCATGAGTACCTGGAAAATATTGTTAAAGGAGTAGCTTTTGAGGACAAATTGAGACAAAAGGTTTTCTCACAACTATACAACAAATTCTCAGTGAAGCTTCTCATGCCAGATGAAATTAAAATTACTGCAGGTGGTGAGCCCCTGACCTGTCTATTCTGTGCCCCTGGAAATGAGAGAATTGTATGGACTGTCAGAATAGAAGCCACTTAGGTCTAAATAAGGTCCTCAGCAATAAAAGGAACTTCATTTACAGTCACTTTGGGAAACCTTGGCAGAAAAGGGGATAACCTAGACTTTTGTCTTCTGCTCTGTTTCTTTTGGCCTTGTTCCTTTGGTTGCTTATTCAACTGTTCCTAAGTCGATGTATTTCCCCTCTTTCCTTGGCCTCCTAGAGAATTGGGATCAGCATGTGACCTTTGCCTGGAAGGGAGAATCCTGGTGCAGTATGCGTTCAATGCCTCTTCTCCAATGCCCTGTGGCCCATCAGGACACTGGAGCCCTCGGGAAGCAGAAGGTAAGCCAGCCTCCTGGAAGCTCATTGACAGGTGAACTGTGTAATGTATATGGAGTTCTTTTCAATGTCTATGGAGTTTTATGATTTGTAATGGTCTTTCCCATATACCATCTCATTTGATCTTAAGAGTGCCATGCAAGACCAGTATCCATGCACTTATGCATTCAAATAGTTTTGAGCATTTGCCTTGTCCTAATTATGTTATCCCCATATCACATAGGATGAAATGAAGTCACCAAGATATTAAATAAGTGCCCAAACCTGACATGGGAGTGCAATCCTATAATCCTAGTACTTGGGAGACTGAGATAGGAGAATTGCAGGTTCATGACCATCCTTAGCAACTTAGCAAGACTCTCAGGAACCTAGTGAGACTTTGTTTCAAAGCTAACAATAAAATAAAATAAAAAGGCTGGGTGTATATTTTGGAGTTAGAATGCTTCTGTGTTCAATTTCCAGTAGAAAGGAAAGAAAGAAAGCCCAAGTCCACACACTTGATAAAGACACAGTGTGTAGGGGTGTTTATGTAGCCTCCAGACTCTGTATGTGTGTACAAACAAGATCACATTAGAGGCAGTATTCTTATTTGGGGACTTGCAGGCATCAGTAATCTTTGATTCTTCTTCTCCTTCTCCTCCATCCCCTTCTCCTCCTCTGTCGTCGTCTCCTCCTCCTCCTCCTCCTCCTCCTCCTCCGTCGCCGCCGCCTTCTTCTTCTTCTTCTTCTTCTTCTTCTTCTTCTTCTTCTTCTTCTTCTTCTTCTTCTTCTTCTTGTATTTATGAGACTACCCAGGATGTTTTCAGATGTGTCACATCTATTCCTTTCTTCTTCCAGGTACTCTCTTTTTGGAGTTCCATTTACCTGAAAGGTAGTTGAGGAGAGCATCTCCCCATTGCCACTCTTCTCGGTTCCTCCCCTGACTAGACCCTTCCCTGCTCAGGGTTATCTCTCAGTCCTCCCAAGGGGCCAACTTCTGTGCTTTCTTGCAGCAGCATTGTTTCCTATATTAAACAGCTGCTCTGTTTTCTATATAAATGAAGAGAATACCTTTTGCCAAGTGCCGGTCATCACACTCATGTCACTTGGCCTGGAAGCCAGGAAGTCATGCCTTCCTTGCTGGCCCTGCCCAGTCCCTCTTGCTCTTGTGCAGGTCAGCTCAGCCCACAGTCACTGGGTGAGGACACTATTACACCAGTTTTCCAGGGGGAACAGGATCCATGTCCTCACTGAGCATGAGTGAGAACTTCTCTGCTATCCTCTATATTTTTAGAAGGAAGGTTGAAAAGAAAAAGCTAGAGATAGACTAAAGTGAGGTAGAGAGATCAGAGAGGAAAGTGAAGTTGAAAAATGATGGTGCTGTGCTTTATTTTCTAAAGTAGCTTAAAATAAAAATGAGACTTGAACTCAAGAACTCTAAACAAATCCATCTGGAATGTAATGCAAGAGGGGTGTCTGGGAGAAACCCAGCCTCACAGAATCACAAGTTGTCAGACTCTAAAGGGATGCCTGGGGTCATGCAACTCCAGGCCTCACCCATTGCAGGAATTCCCTCTCTATACTTCCTCACCGAGGCTCCCAGGCATCCTCCTCTAACTCCATGTTTTAGAAGGGTCTTGAAATCTGCAATTGTAAGTTTTCCACCCAAATGGAACCTATTTTGGGATCTCACAGAAGAAGCTGTGTATCTCTGACACCTGACAACACTATGTTATTCTGTGCATGAATGAGCCTGTTCACCTGTGACTGCCACAGGGACTATGTGCTGAGAACTCTCCTGGTTCTGTGGGCAAAGTTTCTCTGACCATTTGCCAGAGGATTCAGATAAGTACATAGGCAATTATTATTTGTTATGAAGAGGGTTATGCAATTAGTTACAGAGTGCTGGGGACCAGTGGGATGGGGACTCGGTGGAACCGGAAATTCAGGCCTCCCATGAAATGTCACAAAGTGCATTTGAGAATATGACAGGAGTTTGATATATTTAGAGTGGCAGTTTTCTACATGTGGCCCCCAGACTTATGGGATTCCCAGAGAGTTCTTCAGGGTGTTCTTAAAGTCAAGGCTGTTTTCGCAATAATACTATGACATCATTTGCCTTTTTCACTTTCATTCTCTTCTCTGAGTACAGTGGAGTTTTCCAGTAGATACAACGTGTGATGTTACTGGTGCTCTGGTAGCTAATTGGAGGCACAAGTTTTGTAATCTTGAGTTTCAACACTTCTTAGTTTTTATTTACAATATGGTAGTTATCAATAGATGTAAACACCTCTTATTTGTGTGAATTCTTTTTTCATTGAATCTCTTTCCTTTATTGTTCTGTGGAGGATCATGTCTCCTCCATAGGGCTGAACAAATTTAAATGAGTTTACAGCATGGAGAGCAAGGTGGGGGTGGGAGAACTTGAACAGGTGAAATGGGAAATGGCTAGTGAAGGATTTGTATTCACCAAGAGCAGTGAGCAGGTATCATGTGCTTTGATGGGGTAGGGTATATGGTACGACGTTCATGTTATAAAGATTGCCTGAGCTGTTCTGGAGAGAAGACATTAGGGGAGGAAAGTCCAGGAGGAAAGGGAAGAATTAGTGGCTGTGGCGGGAACCAAGAGGAGGAATGGTGGTGGCCTGGGTAAAGTTCATGGCAGTGAGAGGGAGAGAAGTATAAGGAGTTGAGAGACATTTGGGAGGTAGAATTATTGAGGAGCTCCCTCTCAGACTTCTCTGGCTAACATCATCTTGGCTTGTCTTACCACTTGTTTGAGTGACATAATTTCCAGACATCTCCCCACACCTCCTTCCAAACCGACTGTCAATTTGTGAAGCCTGTTCCTGGCTTGTGCCTGACTCTCTTAAAACGTTGACATGGAATACAGAGTTCGGCTGCAAGTGCTGAGCCCCCTGGCTCCCTGAGCTGACTCAGGCCTCCAAGGAAACCCAGCCACCCTGGGATTTCCTCCTATGTAAATGGAGTGCATGCGGGCCAGGAAAAGACACTGTTCTTTTTTTAGAGCATCCTATTACAGGCTCTGTGATCCCTTTGGCTCGGGCCCTTTTAATATCCTTGAAGAAATAAACTTTTCCATGAGCCAAACTCTGCAATTTATTTCTCAACTCATTTTCATCCTATTTATCTTTGTGTGTTTAAGTTCTTGGACTTCCCAAACTAACAGAAAACTCCTAAATTCATGAGCAATGCCAGACGTATCTGTGGGGTTGGAAAAATAGTTCAGAATGGCGGGGAGGGGGGATTGGACCCTGGTTCCAGCTCTGCTATCAACACACTCTGGATCATGAGTAAGCCTTTTAACTTCTCTGAATATAACATCTTATCCACAAAATGGACAGTTGAATTATAATGTCCTTTCCAACTCTGATAGTCCATGGAACTGCAACTTCTTTTTCTTTTAAACCCTTATTAACAAGGTAGAGGATTCTTCATTCAACACTTATTTGTTGGGCATCCACTGCACTCCATTAACTTCATTTCTAAGAAGATAGATAAAGTCATAGTCTTCTTGCCTTTGTTTATAGAAAATGGGCATACTATTTTAGAGGAAAAACTGTAGCTCACAGATAATTATTTCCTGAGATATCAAACATGTTACACTTGTAGTCTGGGGAATTAGATAGTTAAATCTGACCAACACAAAAGTCCATTTACAATTGCTTGTGTGTGGATGAAATTCATTTTAAGTGCTGGGGTTTCCATGAGAGACTAGCAGGTGGCACTGGCTGTTTTAATTTTTTTTTTATTTGTGTGAATGTTTTCTTCATTGTTCTGCCCAAAATATTTCAGGTGTGCTGAACTAACTATGCATTTGGAAAAAATCTGGCATGAAGTATTTTACAACTAGATTCATGTCACCAGCTGCAGTGTATATACACATAGACATATCATAGATGTCTGTGTAGATCTTCATCAATGTAAATTTGGATCAGCATAAGTATGTATAAATACATTTCTACACACATCCATGCTCTTATTTCTAATGGAAAGCTTATGTAAACATGGAACTTTTCATTTAGTCACCATATATACAAAAGGATATATGTTAATAATGAATAACAGGACCTTTGTTCTTCTCTTTCTTTTCCACTTTTTTCCTCCTTTCTTCTCTCCTGTTTTTGCTCCCTCTCTTCCTTCTCCCCTTTCTTCCTTCTGCTCTGTTTCCTTTCATCAGCCCCTGTTCTGGTCTCAAAATCACATATCAAATCAAATTCCCAGCTGTGTCCATTTTTCTTCCATAGGAACTCTGACTTGTTTTCTACTCTTATGCCCCCTGTGTCCAAATCACTGGTGAATATGGGCTGCATTAGTGCAAGAGCCTCCTAGCTGACCTCTCTAGACTAGAAGTCCCATGAGGGCTGAGAGCATGTTTAGAAACCTGTTCCCCTGGGGACTAGCCTAAGTAATTATTCCTTGAGTCCCAGGATGGACGGATGCATGGATAGATATATTGGTAGATAGATGGATGGACAATATCTGTGTCTCTTAACTGGTTGGTTTTTCCAAAAGACAAGTCTTATATCATTCATCTGCTTACAATTTCTCAGTAGCACTTCACCTATCTCAGTATAAAGTTCGGTTTCCTTGATGTGACATATAAGCCTCTTCCTAACGTAGCTCTAGAGCTTGTCAGCCTCAACATTTGCAGCTCTCTCATTGCACTCACGACCATGCTCTCTCAACTGTTCTCTCTGCTTGGAATTCCTACTCCTAGGAAATTTTCCCTTATTAGTTCCTCCTTCCTCTTCAAGCCAGAGCTAACATATTTGTGAGCATCTATTAAAGGTCTCATTCCATTTGCATTTTATAGCAGCCCTGTGAGGTAGGTAATGTTACAGTAGGTAACACAATGAGAAGCTGTATAGTTGACATTTTAACCCAACTTTCATTGCTTCAAAGCCTGGCACACTGCCTGGACCAACAGTATCACATAATATTCTACTCCCCACCAGGGAATTACTTAACCATCTGAGTCTCAGTTTCCTCTTCTGTAAAATGAGTTTCACAAGACCTGCGTCATCGACTCACTGCTAGGATGAAAAGAGCTGAGGCATGTAATGTGTTTGGCACAGTGCCTGCACATAGGAGAGGGTCAATTCATGAGGCCTGGTGTGATTAAAGGGAGTGCTGTTTTGGTGATGGGCTGGACTTCGTGGCCTTTGGGACTATTCTTTACAATTAAGAGTCTGTCTCTAGTAACCAGGCATGTACAAGCTTTGCTAAGGTTTCTACTCCTGTTTACCTACTTGAACATAATGACCAGACTCACCTTCCTGTCCTTTGGAAAGCATTTGGTCCCTCTGTTGATTAACAAGAAACCAGGGAGGAATGATGAGCCAAAAGGATTTGTCATCTTTGCTCTCCCGTGGCTTCCCACCACTCACAGTCGTTCTCTCCAAGGAAGGGAGACAGATCATTTTATCCCTTGCCAATTCCGGGAGAAAGCCCACGGAGGGCATGGAATGTTCACCTGGCACCCACCACCAGGCAGCAGGCTCTCATATTCCATGATGTAACTACTTTTTTTCACTCTGTATGAACAAGGGAGAGGTTCTTCGTTTAACAAAAGTGGATGGAGCATCTACCCTGTGTAATCTCTAAAGACCAAGGAATATATATGACATTGAGTGAAACAGACCTATGAAAAAGAGACAAAAATGTTACCTATCCAGCAGGATTTCTATGACAATCAGATGAGTTCACTAGTGCCTAGGGTATGTGCTTCCTACACTGCAAAATGTTGCCCTCAGTAACATTTACTGAATGAATAAGTAATGCATGCATGCCCACAGCCCTCAAAGTTAAGAGCGGCAGGAATCCAGTGACAGGAAGAAGGCTTCAGCTAGGCAGGGAGGCTTAATTGTGCCTTTTCATTTAAACCAAGTGTTGCTTCTAGCCAGCAGTTGCTGTAAGTACTGAATGAACCGAGGCAAGGAGGGGTGGAGGGAATCTTGTCATTATATTCATCTTTTCTTGTGCATTCTGATGTATTCTATCTAAAAAAGGATTTGTGTGTTTTCCTTGTCCCCTTTTCTTCTTGTTTTCTCTGCTCTTCTCCATCTTCCCTCGGTGGCTTCTTTCTTCTTCCTACTCTTGGCAGAGGCAAAGAGGTTGGGGGCATTTATACTCCACAGAAGTTGCTTTTCCACCCCACATGGCTTTCTGGTGTTTGTAATGTGTGGATTCCTCTACCTGTTACCTGTACCCTGTAACATTACCACAAAACAAAGTGCTTTCAAACAAAGGTCCCTTTTTCCCTTTTGCTTTATAAATGACCATATCCTCACCAACACCTCCCTCCCCCACCACACACCCACCAACCACTTGATACTAAGGGGGGTGTGGCTAATAGGACAATGTGAGAGTCCCCCATCCTACCCTTGCCAGCTAATCTTTATCTCTCCCTAGACCCCCTTATGCAAATTAGAGCCAATGGCTACATTGACTCGGGCTTACTTTTCTCAATGGTACAAGGGAGAGCTCTCTGAGGGTCTAGATGTGACCTCAGCAGGGAAAAATTCAAAAGTCGCAGCAGGCTGAGATCAGTTGTGATGAGGCATCCTCTCCCTGGGGAAAGAGCAGAAAAATCCCTTTTTCCTTCTCCCCCCTCCTCTCCCAACCCTCCCTTCCTGAGTCAGACTGGACAGAGCTCAGAGGAGAATCTCAGTGGTATGGAATGAGCTCATGCAGGGAAAGGAAGGAGGAGAGATAAGGTGGCTCCAGCACTGCCTCCCAGCTCTGTCCTCCATGGCTCAGTTTCCTTCTAGATCCTCAGTCTAGGATGAGGATTCTATCCTCACTCCCCTCCTTTGTGGGGTGCTTTCTGGTGCTTCTGTCAGTCCAAGTGGAGCATCCCAAATACAGCAACACTATAGGGATTCTGATTTATTTTAGTGGCCCCTGCATCCAATAGGGAGAAGAACTAGGCATGGGGATTTCAGAGTTAGATAAATTTGGGTTCTAGTGCTGACCTTTACACTTTAAGTGTTTGATTTTTGTTAGTTCACTCTATATTTCCAAGCCTTAGTCTCCTAACTTCAGAAAAGATTCCTGACAAGAACTAAATAAGTTCATGGGACATAGAAGGTATTTAGCCAACATGGCCCTTTCTTCTTTCTATCCTAGGCAGCAAAGCATATATGTGGAAGATTAGGAAGGAAAGTTTGGGCATTGAATCAATACTAATACACTTACTTGAATATACTTTTGCTCCAATGTCTGGTCATTTATCTGGAATCGATTTTGCAGGAATAGGGATGAACTGGTAGAAGGTAGATGCACCAAGACACTGAGAATTCTCTCTCTTTTTCTAAGTTCTCATTGGGCTAGTCTCTTCTGGGGTCAGCAGGAAATTCTGAGGACCAGAATGAGGTTATTAATTTCCCCCACCCCTCTTCTCCATAGGTCATCCGGATGTTGAACAGCCCTGTAAGTCCAGTGTCCGCACCTGGAGCCCAAATTCAGCTGTCCACCCTCACACAGTCCCTCCAGCCTGCCCTGAGCCACAAGGCTGCTACCTCGAGCTGGAATTCCGCTACCCCTTGGTCCCTGAGTCTCTGGCCATCTGGGTGACCTTTGTCTCCACCGACTGGGACTCTAGTGGAGCTGTCAATGACATCAAACTGTTGACTGTCAGTGGAAATAACATCTCTCTGGGCCCTCAGAATGTCTTCTGTGACATCCCACTGACTATCAGACTCCAGGACGTGGTGGAGGAGGTGTATGGCATCCAGATCTACACATTGGATGAACATCTGGAGATCGATGCTGCCATGCTGACTTCCATTCCAGACAGCCCACCGTGTCTAGAGTGTAAGCCCCTGCAGTATAAGGTGGTCCGGGACCCTCCTCTCCCGGTGGATGTGGCCTCGCTCCTATACCTCAATAGAAGATTCATGGACATGTAAGTACCCTTCCTGGATAAGTTGCTGATCAAGTGGGCAGGCTGTGGAGGGACATGGAAGGGTCAGAAAGGCCAGGACTGGAAAGTTTGCCCACAACTAGAATCACTTCTAGGGACTAGAACCCAGTGTTGGGTATAGAACTGTCTCAACAAGGCAGTGTCGCTGTATAGGAAGGGCGATGGGCAAGGAACCTGAAGGGTTGGATTTGCTGACGTCTCTGACCCTGAGCCTCTGAAATTTAGCCCTCCCACCAGCAAATAAAGGAGGTCAGGTGTGAGTGGGAATAAGAAAGTCATTTTTTACCAATGAAGGTGAAAGAACTGAAGTTTGATAATAATTTTAGCATCCTAATTGCTTTATAGTGGACAAAAATGGCATGAAGTTACAGCAGATTAACTGAGAATTTGGGTATGCTTCTGGTATTTGCATGAAAGTTTTGCTGTAAGGCAAGCATCCCCAGTCATGTCTTTGTCTTACTTCCTAAGGTGGAAAAGACGTTCAAACCCTTTTGATCCTTAGTGATCTTTGCAACTCTAGGGATCCACGATTTTATTTTTTATTTTATTTTATTTTTTTTTGGTGGAGGATGGGGGGAAGGAGCTCATTGCTTTTGTGTAAGTCAATGCTTGTCTTTAATATTCACTTTTAAAGCCTCCTCTCCATCACTACCTCCACAACATCTTTAGGGTTTATGTTTTCTGCAGAAGGCCTCCTTGTAATGAAGTCATTTGTGATTTTCCTGTATTCCAGACAATGGGCTAAGATCTTTGCATCTTTTAATCATCTCATGCTCTTCACAACCACAACCCTGATATCATTATCCTATTACAAGAAACTAAACTGGGGCTGAGAGATGTGAAGTTATTTGTTTAAGATCAGGCAGTTAGAAGATGATGACATCAGGATTAGAATTCCATCCCGACTCCTAAGCCAATGTACTCCGCCTGTGTTCAATCAGAGCTGTGATTCCAACTTCTGCTTTTGTCTGAAAAATGACAGCATATTAGCTGCCTAATTTGAGTGCCAATAGTCTAAGTAGTCAGTCATCAAAATAATCACGCCCCTACTATGTGCAAGGAGATATTAGTGGAGAGCACTTTGAGTATTGAAAGGAATAAATAGCTCAGGATTCAGACGCTTTGTATCTCATCCCTGCCAGTCCACTCACTAATGTAGATAAATTAGTCTATCTCTTTGAGCCTTAATTTCTCCTCTGTATGAGGAAAATGTTGAAATCCATGATTTCTCTAAGCCTTTTGTGGCTCTTTATGCTGATGATATAAGATGATATAAGAAACAATCTCTTCTCTGTCAACTTGAAAATATTTACTCAGCCAATCATTAATAGAAACCAAGTTCTGGAAGGAAACTTTTAATCTTTTTAAGAGACCGAACCACTTTCAAACACTTTACCAGCACTTCCTTTTACATGCCAGCAATTAATGTGCACATCTCAAGCGAACCCTTGCCCATGCATTGAATCAGAGATGAGGAACATCTGTTTAAGAACTGAGAGGGAGCACTTGGTTTATGTTTGAGAACGAACTTAAAATTTAAAGGATTGTCTTGCCTTGAAAAATATTCCATAACCCTATCTCTTCCATCTCCTCACTTGTCTGGAGTGGTAAAGTTCTATAAATATGCATCCACTTAAAATTTCTTTATGAAACAGTGGAGAAAAAGTATAATAGATGTCTTAAACCCTTAGTTTAAACACAGCTTTCATTTTTTGCCTGGATGTATGGGCCTGTGAGAGTTGACATGGATTGATAAGTGTGGAATGGTAGAAATTAAACAGAAGTAAAAGCACCATGAGTTTTATTCTTAGCTAAGTGACTAACTTGCTCTGCTAACTTAGGTGAGTCACTTACTCTTTCTGATCCTTAAATGCCTCAACTTTACAAGGAGGAAGATGCACTTGGTTGCCCATTATTGAAAAAATTGGGATTTTTAAAAATTTCCTGGGTCTCACCCTCCATCTTTTCTCCTAGATAGTGATTTTACTGGGAATAGTAAGGCCTGACCAGTAAAAAATTTAAAGTTTCACCAGGTGATTATAACATCCAACCAAGTTTCGCATCTACTGCACTAAAACAGATTCTCAAAGTATGGCCCCAGACCAGCAAGGTCAATGTCACGAGGGAATTTAGGCCAGGTTCTCAGGCCCAGCACAGCCTATGAATGGATGATTCTTTGTGCAGGGCCTCTCTAGATGATTCCAATGCTGGTGAAAGTTTTGTAGTCACTACTCAAACTGATTTCAAAGGCCCAGGAATCTCCAAGTTCTCCTCTGCTGTCAAAACTACTCATTCAATTTACAAGGGTGGATTAGGAATATTCTGCATGCCAGAGTCTATACTGGGAACCAGGAATCATAAAGATTGTGAAAACTGGTCCTTTTCAGGAAGGCACTCAACTTGAGTGCTGAGAATGTTATACTCAGAAAAACCACCAATCCCTATGCCAATTTGCTTCAAAATTGCCACTGTTCAGGTCCATACTCTTAGGCACCATTTGTTTTTTCATTATTATGGTCCCTAGAATGTAACAGGCATGAAAGTTAAACTGAGGCTCTGATTTTCCTTTCTTATTGTCTCTCTTGAATCCCAAGGAAGTTATTAGAGACATGGCCTGGCTGGGCTTCCTAGCCTGAGTGTTTTCTGAATCTCTGAACAAAAAAAAGGAAAACACATCATTCCAATTCAACCTATCATTTCAACTCCTTTATCTCTTGGTAATTTGAGTTCTGGACCCCACTACAAATACCTCTTTGTGTGTGCGCATGTGTGTGGTGTGTGTGTATTTTGCTGCTTTCACATTTTTTCCATATCAAGTAAATTGGCTTCCATACAAGTTCTATATAAAGACTGTTTTGGAGAAAAAAATGTTTTCTTTTTCTTCCCTGACTCAACCCATTACATGATTCCCTTTGACCTTTGTCTTCATTTTTTTCTTGCAACAAAAATATTTATTCTTTCTGTTATCTGCACTAGATAGTTTCCTAAGGTATGACATTGATGAAGGGAGAGTGTTCTGTGCCTACCCCATGGAAGTTTCTAGTAGACTGATTACTTTTGGCCAGGACAAGGAAGAAATGTGGAATATTTCCATCTCCCTTAAGCCAAAACCCTTTCATTCAATGAGAACTGACACCATCAAAAGAAATGGGGACCAGTGCCAACCCTACTAATAACTAACTCACCATATGATGTCAAGACACATTTCATCAACTCCTGGGGCCTCAGTTTCCATATCTGTCAAATGAAGAGACAACACATTTAAACTCTTTGTTAGACACAGAGAAGATGTCTCAAGTGACAGGTGGCCTATGTACTTTTTTGTAGTAGAAAGGACTCAACAGGGACTTCCATGAAAATTAGCACCCCAGGGATCCTCATTGATGCTAGATACCCTACTGAATCTATAGTCTATAGATAAAAACAATAATTTTGACAACCACTTACTCTTTACTCTGCTAAAAGTGCCTTACAGCACTTATAAGGCAGGTGAGAAAGTTGAAGATCCAAGTGATTTATCCAAACTCAAACAGCTAGTAATGGCCTAGCCAAGTTTAAAATCCAGATCTAATTTCAAATCTCACCTTCCTAACTACTGCACAATACTACCTCCTCCTGCACTAATGTGTAGGTGTTCATTTAGTGCTGATAAATGAATCTGATATGATCAAAGTTCTAGATAGAGCAGGTGGAAGACAAGATTACAAGTGAGAGGCCACTAAGCCACAGCCAATTCCCGTGACCCATGTTGGGGTCCAGTAATGCAAGTTGCATGGCCAGGTCTTTGTGCCTCTGGCTGGAGGAAAGAGCAGGGAAGATTCTGTTTCTTAATTCTGCCATGAAAATGCTTCAAGCACTGTGCTCATTGGCCTGTGTAGAATCTTCCAATTTCTTCAAGAAGTGAGACTCTAGACAAAACTAAGAGATAGATAGAGAAATAGATAGAGAGATAGATAGATAGATTGATAGATAGATAGATAGATAGATAGATAGATAGATGGAGATAGTGATATATCTATCTACCTATCTATATATTGTGTGTATGTATATCTATCTATCTATATATGTGTGCATGTATATCACCTATCTATATATGTGTGTGTGTGTGTGTGTGTGTGTGTGTGTGTGTGTATCTATATATATTAGGAGAAAGATAAGCAAAAACCAAGCCAGGAACAGTGAGTAGTAGTTCACTCTTATTGTTCGTCTCTTCATGTTTGTCCCATCCACCCATAAATGCATTTAACCAACACTTCACAAGACACGTTAGGTGCCATCCATCCTCTGTGTGAAGAAATGGTGATTTACTGGTGCTCATGCTCTGTGGGGAAAGAGATTGACAGGAAGCAATGTTGTTGCAGCAAACTAGGCCCTGATAGAAGAAATAGAGCTTGTAAGAATGGAGGTCTAAGTTTACAACTAGAATGATGGAAGACATAGGGTCAGAGGCTGCCTCTAACTTGTAAGAATGGATGTCTATGTTTACAACTAGAATGTAAACTCCTTAAGAACTATATTTTTTTTTTTTGCTTGTTTGTCTACGGATGCATTCTAAGCACCTAGAAAAAAATTAGGCATAAAGTAGGTGCTCAGTAATTTTTTTTAATGGACCTAGAATGGAAGATGGGAATAATTTTAGCATTTGAAGGGAAATGGGGAAGCTAAAATTTATTAAACATGTACCAGGCATCTAAGGGCTTGACGCAGATAATCTCATTTAATTTAACCATCACAGCAACTCCATGAAGTAGATAATCTTATCCCTAAACCACAAGGGAGGACCTGAAATTCAGAGAAGGGATATCCATGGCAGAGTTTACACAGCCATGAAGGAACAAAACTAGAGGCTGTATGCAGATCTATTCATTACAGAGCTAGAGCTCTTAATTCCTCATTCTTTAGTTAAACAAATGTGTTTAAACTGCCTACTTTGTAAGTACCTGTCTTCTTAATGCCCTTGATTTAGAGCTAGGAATATCCTTAGAAGTCATCTTTCCCAATGGGCTTATTTGTGTATCCAGTGTATTAGTCTATTGATTCTTCCACATTCGTACCTTCTCTCCCATTCAGGCCCCAGCACAATCTCTATCTTTTTTACCTCACTTCCTTGGCATCCTCAATGTAATTCCCAGGGGAAATGAATAGACATAAGGAAAATGTATAGCCATGGTATCTGGGTAGATATTCTTGTTATTTTGAATCCAAATTTCACAAATCAGATCCAAATCTCTTTCTATAGACCCCAAGTGCTCAGAACTACCATCAATTAAAAACAATTAGTCCATTCATCAGTCCACTTGCTCAGAAAATGTTTGTTGATTCCCACCTTGATTCAGCTGCTTTCTAGCCGTTCCGGTAGGAATACAGGGATGAACAGAGCAGGTAAAGGTCCTTGCTTTCATTGATTCTTATAAAGTAGTTGGGGGAGAAAGAAAAGAAACATGTAATTGCATAATATCCCAGTTGGGTAAAACTGATATGCGATACCATATTAAGCTCCAAAGGATTTGGAAAATTTAGTCTAGCTCAGGGTCAGTCAAAGGCACAGATGACTCTCTCATGCTGTTTCTATGGTTCTCAAGTTGAGTCACCACTTCATTTTTTTATCCTAAGCCCCATTTCTTTTTCTGGTTCCTTCTGTTTATCACCCAGTCCTCCAGCCTTTGTTCTTGTATGTGTTAATTTGTTCATTCATTCATCCATTGACTAAAAGGTGGAACTCTAATGTAATCATATTCAATAATTCTTGGTTCATTTAACAGCTATCATTAGGTGTGTATTCTGTGCTGGGGCACGCAGCTCTGATTGATGCTGATACCATCCCTGGCTTTTGTTTCATGACCCTGGTTTAAAGAGGGGGCGGGGAACAAGGAATCAGGTGATTATACAGAGGAATGAAAATGTGATGTAGTAAAGGAGCATGGGGCTGGGGGGACGGTGGACAAACACAGGAAGGGTAGTTAACCCAGCCTGAGTAAGAGGGCCTTCTTGGTAGATATGACATCTAAACAGACCCAAGGGACTGTAATAGTTGATCATTGAAGAGGTTTGCCACAATGCAGATGGTGGACACCAAGTGTCTATTCAGTAACCATTGATAAATGAGGATATGAATAAATTAATGAAAAAACTACAGTTCACAGCAGAAGTGCTGGCTCAATTGCAGATCCACTGTAGTGCTTTGAGGCAGAAACATATTAATTCAGGGTCTTTATCCACTTGGTTCTTACATCTACTTATTTAAAAAAAAAATGACTCTATAGTATTACATAAAACAAATATGGGTTGTTTCATTATACCCCTAGTGAGGAGCATTGAGGTTATTTCACACATTTTTCTATTATAAGTAGGAGTCAATAAATAAATAATATTTCCATTACTTTTCTATTTATATTCTATTTTCTTAGCCCAAATGCTGCCATGAGCATATCCACATAAGCATTTCTCTACGGTCAATGCTGAGAAATGGAATTGCGTGGCAGTAAGCTAGGTGCCTTTTTCCATTTTATTATTTTACTTTATTTTTTGTGGTATTGGGGATAGGACCCAGGGGCCTTTTACCTATGAGCTATACCCCCAGACCTATTTTATTTTTCATTTGGAAACAGGGTCTCACAAAGTTGCTGAGGCTGACTTCAAACCTCAATCCTCCTATCTCAGCCTCCCAAGTATGAGAATTACAAATGTGTGTCACTACGCCCGACTTGCCTCTTTCAACTTAAAGAACACACCCTGTGATATTCTGAGAGGACCTAGCTTACACCCCATCAGCTATTTGTAGCAAGACTTGCTAATCCATCTTGCCACTCCTTACTATTTGACACATTGGAAGTGCTTTATTGTTGACCATTTGTTGAGTAAAACATGGCTTCTCCTTGCCATTCTTGTGATGTGCTCTTGAATGGGCAACTTTTCAAATGTTTCCTTACATTTTCTGTTCTGTGGTTTGTTTGTTAATATCCTTAAGAGAGTTCTGTTCTTCAGTCTCTTCATATCTTACTTTTCTTACCCGTTAAGTTGAAATTTTAAAGTTGGTCCTCAGCCAGGAATGATGGCGCATACCTGTAATCCCAGGCCTCGGGAGACTGAGACAGGAAGATTCGAGGCCAGCTTCAGCAACTTAGCAGGACCTTTAGCAACTTAGCAAGACTCTGTCTCAAAATAAAAAATAAAATAGGGCTGAGGATATAACTTGGAGGTAGAATGCCCCTGAGTTCAATCCCCCATACCAAAAATAAGTAAATAAATAAATAAACGTGGCCCTTGCACATGTCCATCAATGCTATAAGGATCCAGGATGGAACAGGGAGACAAGGGGAAACTAGTATTTACAAAGAGGTTACTCTGAATCATCATTTATGCATTGATATCAAAAGCTACTTCAGTGCACTCCCTGTGCTGGGAATCAGGTCATGTTCTGAAGATAAAATAGGCAACAAAAACCAACCCAGATTCTGCTCTCAGTAGAGCCTAAATTTAGTCACTCTGCTAACCACTCTCACATGTACTAGTATTAGTTGTAGCATCTACTACTAATAGTTCTAACACCACTACTAGTAATAACTACCAGATAGCTACACTATGTTTCATATTTTTATACGCCTATCAATAAGGTATAAGTATTAGCATGCCTGATTTTTAGATGGGGAAAATGAAACTCAAGGAGGTGAAGTCATTCATGAAGGTCTCAAAACTAATGGATGCTACAGTTAAGCCTGGTATCTCCTTTGCCTGACCTCCTCACCACAGGCTATGCCTGGCAAACCAAAGAACTAGACACTGTCATGGTGCCTGGCAAAGGATGACATGGTGTCTTGATGGATGGAGAAACTGGATGTTAAAATTAGTTTTTCTTAGCCAGGCATAGTGGCACACGCTTGTAATTTCAGTACTAGGGAGGCTGAGACCAGAGGGATCTGGGTTTGCAGGCAGTCTCAGCTACTTAGTGAGGCCCTCTGCAACTTAGTGAGACCCTGTTTAAAAATAAAGAATAAAAAATAGGGCTTGGGGTGTAGCTTAGAGGTAGAATGCCTCTGGATTCAATCCCCAGTTCTGCAAAAAACTTTTGTTTATGAAAGTGATAGAACAAACACACACAAAAATGGGAGGAGAAAGCAAATATTTTCATTTGAACATGTAAGCAGATCAGGAGGAGGAGGTTGAAGGAAGTGGGGACGCTGTCAGACCCGCGTGGTTTCCAGTAATCTGCTGCTCAAATGCATGATCCCGGCTGGACTAGGTCCTGAGTAAGACCTTCTCCCACACCTACCTAGCATGGTTTTGCCTGTGTTCTGAAGTCCTTCCCACCAGGACAGAGGAGGAGCATCAGTAGTGAGAGGTGTTACTCCACTCCCAGAATGAATACCACTGTTCTCAGCTCAGGCCAGTCTAGTGGGTAAAATCTTACTCTATTTCTGGAAGTTGGGCATCATCTGCCTAAGACTCCCTTGCAGGAGTCTTAGGCCAAGTATCTCTCAGAATGAAATACGGGTTCTGGGAATGTTAAGATAAGCAAAAGGATTTGGCAAAGTCAGTGAATCTCTGGGGGCAGTAACAGCCATAGAAGTGCTGACTGTCTCCAGGTACCTTCATGGTTTTGAAGGTGCATAAGGCCCCTGCTGGATGCTAACACCATCAAAATCACTCATCTAAATTTTTATGGATCAGTCTGAGGCACTACTGAACTTTAAAGTGAGTAGGTATTTCAACTTCTTCTCCACAATTAGAGAAATTGTGACCCACAGAAGCTAAATTTCTTAACCCAAGGCTGTTAAGAAATTTATTCATTGGCTTCAATATTCATTCTTTCTTTTACTCCTTTATTTAATGAAGAGTGACTATTTCATGTCAGTCTCTGAGCTGGCACAGGAATTCTGAATCTTATAACCTAATAGGAGAGATAGGCCCAATGGCAGCACAAATAAACACACAATAACGAATTGAGTATAATTACAATAGGTTATAATAGAATATAATTTCTCCTTTAGTAGAGGTAGACTATATGGGAGATGGGACTAGAGGGATAAGCCGGGCCCAGATTATGAAGGGGCTGATGGTTGTGGGGTAAGGATTGGGGATTTATTCAGTTGAAAACAGAATAACTAAACCAATCAGATCTGTTATTTTGTGATACTGCTCTGTGAAGAAAGGGTAAAGATGTCGAGTTAGAGGTTATTGCTAAGGTCCAAACCAAAAGTTATAGTTATTTACTCAGATAAATGAATGAATTGGAGGTACATTTTAAAGGTAGAACTAACAGGACTTGATGGTGTATTGAAGACTTGGAATGGGAGGATCTTAAGAGGAAGTGACTGTTTATTAACTCTCTCAAGTTTCTGGTTTGACTATCTGGAATAAGAGAAATATTATTTCCCCAAATCGAGGAACAGATTTTAATTTAGCATTTAGTTACAGACTGTGGTGGATCAAGTGTTCAGTCTTAGATGTGTTGTGTTTGAGATGCTTGTGAGTTTTATGAAAAAAGATGCTAGACTGGTAAGAACGCAAGACTGGAATTGCTCAGAACCAGAACCGATGCCACAGAGCTCATTTCCACTCACAATATGCTAAGCGACTTTCCTCAAAGTAATCAGATTCTCTCTCTTAACCATGAAATTGCCATTTCACCCAACATTATCCACCCCACCTTTCCTTCAGCAAATCATTAAAGACAAATAATCTGTTTGTGCC
>PVLC010020442.1:0-29248 GCA_004027655.1 Graphiurus murinus | reverse complement strand
AGGCTGAAGCCCTGAAACTTCTTTGGAGTTACACTGTTCATTTAGGGTTGATCTGCAGAATCACTCTTGTACTTCTTACACCTTCCTGCACTCTGATACCGCTCCTGTTAGGATACAGACGTGCAAGGCCTACTTGCCATAAATATTCTGTTAACGATAAATATTCTGATTTTTTTTTTTCAGTATTGGACATTGAACCCAGGGACATTCTTTTTTGTGTGTGTGTGGTTCTGGGGATTGAACTCAGGAGCATTCTACCTCCGAGCTACACTCCCAGCCCTATTTTTTGTTCTTTATTTTGTAACCGAGTCTCACTAAGTTGCGGAGTGCCTCACTATGTAGCTGAGGCTGGCCGCGAACCCGGATCCTCCGGTCTCAGCCTTCCAAATGCTGGGATTACAAGCATGCGCCACCACGCCCGGCTGAACCCAGGGACATTCTATCTCCGAGCTATACCTCGAGCCCTGAGCCCTATCTTTATTTTGAATCAGGGTCTCACTAAGTTGCAAAGGGCCTCACTAGCTGAGGCTGGCCATGAACCTGAGATCCTCCTGTGTCAGCTTCCCAAGTACTGGGATTACAAGCGTGTACCACCACGCCCGGCTAAATATTCTGATTTCCTCCCCCCCCCCCAAAAAAAATGCTGTTTAAGTTACAGCCTTGTGCTTTGTGAAATGAGGGCCGAAGTTCAAAGCCTGTGGTATTGAGGTGGTTACAGTATTCCACATATTGAAGTGAAGGTTTGCCCACGTTAAGATAAAATGGTACCATTAATAAAGAGTGTGGCATGTTTATATAATTGGTGTTTTGCTGCACTTTTCTTTCTTTTTTTTTTTTTTTTTGTTATCTCACCCTTCCCCTCAACTGTGACACAATATTTTGAAGTAAAAACGTGCTAACTATCAGTAATTTTGAGAAATTTTCTAATTGGTACTCAATTTTTCTAATGTGCAAAAAGAAAATAGTGTGAAACCATATAAGAATTTCTGGTATTGCTGAGACAAAAACAGATAAGGGAACAGAAACCCCAAAGGGGTTGTTGCTAAACCTATCTTTCTCTGTGTTTATGGTTGTAATTATTTTCTTTCACAGCTTTAAAAGTAATAAAACACTATGTTCATTCCCTCCTTCAAAAAAATCAGGCAAAAATGACATGCTTATTGAGTTAAATTGCCCAATTACAAATAAAATATGCTTTGATATATTTCTTCTAATGGCCTGTCTTTCCAAAAGCTATTTCTGACTTCAAAGCTATTAGGAAACAGTAAATTGATGTTCATTTTTTATAATTTGAAGAAATATATCAAAACCCTTTCATGCTCTCACTTTCTTAAAAACTTAACAACCAAACAGTTTTATTAAAGGGTACATGGTTAGAGAAATCTACAGTTGGAATGATGGTCAGAGTAACAGGGTCACAAACTTGAAGTCCCTATAAGTTGTAAGCTCCTTCCAAGTCAGGCTACACTCCCAGGTGATTACTTATAAACCATCATACTCTGAGAAGAGAAAACATCATTACCAAATACATACAGGAAAAAAAAAAAAAATATATATATATATATATATATATATATATATATATAGAGAGAGAGAGAGAGAGAGAGAGAGAGAGAGAGAGAGAAGGCTAGAAGATCAAATTTATTGGGGGAAATCTTTATAAATGGTTTGAATTATCAAATGTGTACAAAGATAGCACAAAATAGCATTACTGAGCAATGTAGAGAAAATTTCTCATAGGTGATTGATGTGACCTCTTTAAAAGTAAAAAAAAAAAAGAAAATCTCCCTAGACTTCCAGTGTTACTTCAATGACTTTTGTCATTTAAATATATAAACAGAAAAGCAGTATAAACTCATTCTTATAGCTGTTATACAACTCTAAAACCAAGAACAAATTTGCAAATTAAGTACAAATCAACAAATTCAAATTAGCACCAATTTATTGCAGTGAATGTGTTTGGGTCACACTAAATCACCACTATTGGTTTTGCTAGTGAAAAGATGTTGCCTCGAGACAAAGGATATAATAATGGGATATGAGAGTATATGAAATAAGGTAATTTAAGAAAACCAGAGCCGATGCAGTGGCGCATGCTTATAATCCCAATACTTGAAAGGCTGAAACAGGAGGGTCACAGTACCTGGGAGATTGAAATAGGAGGATTGTAGGTTTGAGACCAGTCTCAGCAACTTAGCAAAACTTTGTTTCCAAATAAAAAAATATTTTAAAGGACTGGGGATATAGCTCAGAGGCAGAATATCTCTGTGTTCAATGCCCAGTACCATAAACATAAAATAAAACAAAAAGGACTGGGGATATAGCTTGGAGAGAGAGTGAGCACCTGAGTTCAATCACCAAAGAAAAGAAAGAAAACTAGGCCTCCTACTTAACACTGCCAGGCAGGAATCCTTGAATACCAATATATTACTTAATAACTCTTTAAAGCCATATTAAAGCTGAGTGTCATGGTGCAGGCCTGTAATCCCAGTAGTTGGGAGGCTGAGATAGGAGGATTGCAGGTTTGAGGAGAGCCTCAGCAAGTACTGAGACTCTCATCAACCTAGTGAGACCCTGTTTCCAAATAAGAAATAAAATTGGGCAGGGAGTGTAGCTTGAAGGTAGAATTCACCTCTGGGTTCTATACCCAGTACCACACACACACACACACACACACACACACACACACACACACACACACACACACACACAGCTATATTAATTCAACATGGAGCTAGCATGATAATGTAATCAAAATCAGTGCTACGCTTATATCCAATCAAATTGTGTTGAAATTTGGAACAAGAAAGATTACCTGGAGTTAGTTTTAAATTCTTAGAAAATTTTAAGCTATTTGTTTCAGCACTGAGTTCATAGTCAAATGTTGAAGAAAAAGAAGGACCAGGTTTCTCAATTTGGCCATTATTTCAAGAGAGAAATGGACTAATAGTTTATGTACTCAAAAACTTCCCTCATTCTGAAAGCAAGGCAGACATGTTCTTATAGTGAAACTGGTCTGACACAGGCAGCACATGCCTGTGCTTTTCCCAAGAAAATCACACCAAGTTTCCTATGAGCCAGTGAATGCAGAATTTCACACAGGTAATTAGCGGGTACTGAAAACTATTCATTTGTAACATTTCAAAATTAGTCATAAATTAAAGTTTATTATTATTGCTTCCATTATGTTTCCAACTTGGAATTTTCAAATTAATGTTAAGTATTTGTACAGTACGTCCTGAAAGCATTTGGCTTTTGCTTGGTGCAAATACATTATTTACATTATTCAATCTGCTTCTGCTAATTTCTCATCAGCCCCCTACAAAGTACTACATTACTCAGTCATATGTCATTTTCATGATGTGAAATCAAAGTATTGTCTTATTAAAAACATTAGAAACTTAAAGTCTTGGTCATTGAAAATGTCATTCACATGTATCTTATCATTAAGAAAAAGAAGTTTTGCCTCCATGGACAAATAATTCAACCTTAATAGAGTGGCAGACACTGGCCATTGCTGCCATTTAGACAGTAGGACATACCAAACCCAACAGTAGCCAGTTATGACTACTGTCATGATAATGGTCCTTTAGCTCAGTAAGATGACATGGCAAATGCAAATATGGATTAATATTGAAATCTCATAGCAATGCTTACTTATAAGGTAAATACATGTTTTAGACTGCTTATTTAATATTTAAGAATATCCCAATAAAAGCTATTTCTTAAAAAAATTCCCATTGAAAACTCTTTGACCCCTATGAATCTGTTGGAAGACTACAAGAAGTTCTAGACCCTGCTTTGAGAAACATTGTATAGGCTGATATAGAAAAATCTAACTTTGGTGTTTTGTAGTTTTATGTATATCCTTTCCTCAAGAGAATAACTGAAGAATTAGAAATAGAAATAGTGTAGGAGGGAGGGGCAGTATTTATTGAGCACCAACTAAACAGGCATTTTACAAACAACGTTATATTTAATATTTGCAATAATTCTGATAGGCATTACCCATTGGATAGCTGAGGAAAGTGATGCTCTAAAGAATTATTTGCTTAGCTGGGCAAGGTGGTGGAAGCCTGTAGTTCCAACTCGGGAGGCTGAAGCAGGAGGACTATAAGTTCTAGGCTAGCCTAGCAAGACCATATCAAAAAAGAAAAAGAAAAAAGGACTGGAGATATAGCTCAGTGGTAAAGTACCCCCTGGGTTCAATTTCCAGCAACACACACACACACACACACACACACACACACACACACACACTGTCTCTCTCTCTCTCTCTCTCTCTCTCTCTCTCTCTCTCTCTCTCTCTCTCTCTCTCTCTCTGTCTCTCTGTCTCTCTGTCTCTCTTATAGAAAGAAAAGAATTGTTGGGCTTGGTGGCACATGCCTGTAATCCCAGTACTCAGGAGGCTGAGACAGGAGGATCCCAGGTTCAAACCAATGCTCAGTAATTTCATGAGACCCTGGGTTCAATCCTCAGCACTACAGAAAAAAAATAATAATTTTGTGCCTTGCTTAAATTTATACTAGTAATAAGAGCAGTTTATGGAAACTACATTTAAACTCCAGATCTTCAGAATCCCAATCCCATGCTTTTGTGATAAAGTTAACACTAGAGATTTACAAATATATCTTTAACCAGAAAAATATTTATAAACTCTTTTGAAACTTGTGTAATTAATACACAGAACATAAACACTTCAAACAGCTCTGGCTGTTCTACTTCTAGATCATGTAGGAAAAAAAATCCAGTCTCATACTAGCTTCTTTCTATTTCCTAAAATGCTTCTAGGCTACCTTCTTTGTAATATAATTGTCATGGGGGAAAAAAACACAAAGGAAAAAAACCGTGGCTGTCAAAAACAATAATAAGATGATCTAAGCCAGGGCATTTATGTCCAAGTTATTTTCCACCAATACAAGAGATTAAAAATTGTTTTACTGTTCAGTGTGTGTGGTGGTGCACGTTTGTAATCCCAGTACTTGGGAGGCTGAGACAGGAGGATCACAGGTTCAAAGCCAGTCTCAGCAACTTAGTGAGACCCTTTTTCCAAATAAGAAATAAAATCAGGCTGGGGATGTAGCTCAAAGTTAAATGCCCAGGGTTCAATCCCCAGGCCACAAAAAAGAAAAAAAAATAGTAATTCAATTTTCTTTCTTTCTTTCTTTCTTTCTTTCTTTCTTTCTTTCTTTCTTTCTTTCTGTGTGTGTGTAAGTAAGTAACTGGAGATTGAACTCAGGGACATTCTACCTATGATTTTTTGTTTTTTATTAGAGACTGAGCCCAGGGATATTCTACTTTGGAGCTATACGCCAACCTTTTTCTATTTTTTGTTTTGAAACAGGGTCTTACTAGGTTGCTGAGAGTCTTGCTATGTTGTTGAGGCTGTCCTTGAACCTCTGATCCTCTTGCCTCATCCTCCCAAGTACAGGCATGTGCCACCATGTCTCGGTAACATTCTATCTCTGAGCTACATCCCAAGTCCTATTTTATTTTTATTTTGAAATAGGGTCCCCCTAAATTGCCAAAGCTGGCCTCAAACCTGCGATCCTCCTGCCTCAGCCTCCCAAATACAGGAATTACATGCATATGCCACCATTCCTGGCTTAATTCAATTATTTGAATGTATGCCTTATCAAGCAAGATCAGCTTTCTGTCTTAGGCAACAAACTTTCTCTTTTTTTTTTTTTTCAGTACTGCAGATTGAACTCAGGGGCATTCTACCTCCAAGCTATACCCCCAGCCCTATTTTTTATTCTTTATTTTGAAACAAGGTCTCACTAAGTTGCGGAGTGCCTCACTAGGTAGCTGAGGCTGGCCTCAAACCCGAATCCTCCGGTCTCAGCCTCCCAAATGCTGGGATTACAAGCATGCGCCACTACGCCTGGCTAAACTTTCATTTTAATAAAATATTTTTCATTATAGTGTCCTAGTAGAGATACATAGTGTCCCAGTATTTATGAGCACTCCTAAAAAGATAGGTAAAGTTCAATTGTCTTTTAAGTGAACAAAAATTAATTTGAGACAGAGATTCTCTAAGGAAACTATTTTTACAACTTCAAGGTTAGCAAAGATTTCTGAAACAGGATACAGAAAGTAGAGACCCTTAAAATTTTGATAAACTATATTTTATCAAAATTTAAAGCTCTGCTCAACCAAAGACATCCTTATAAAAGTGCCAGGCCTGCTGGCACACACCTATAATCCCAGTACCTGAGAGGCTGAGACAGAAGAACCACAGTTTGAGGCCAGCCTCAGCAACATAGTGAGACCCTGTTTCAAAATAAAAAGGGCTGGGGTGTAGCTTGTAGATAGAATGTTCCTGGGTATAATCCCCAGTTCCCTTAAACCCTTCCCCCAAAAAAGTAATAGGAAAGCCGTATTTTGGGAGGAAATAATCAAAATCAGGAACTTGTATTGAGGATAAATCAGGAACTCTATTTACATCTCAACAATAATAAAAAAAAAAAAACTCAGAGAAAATACAGGCAAAAGACTTGAAGAGACATTTCACAAAAAAGATATAAGAATGGCTACTAAGCAAATGAAAGATGTTCAATATCATTAATCACCAGAAAACTGATAGTTAACGCACAGTAAATATAATTTCACACCTTATATAGCAAAATTAAAATAACTAGCAATACCAAAGTATAATTATGTGGGGCAACTAGAACTCTCATCCACTATTGGTGAGTGGCACAATTTTTTGAAGAACAATTTGACATTTTCTTATAAAGATAAGCATACACTTACACTGTGACCCAGCAATTCCACTCCTACATATTTTTTCCAGGAAAAAATTAAAACATATGTGCATAAAGATTCGTGTTTAAAAAAAAAAGTTCACAATGGCTTCATTTATAATTGTCCCAAAAGGAAACAATCCAATGTCTGCTGACTGGAGAATGGATAAACTGTATCATGTTAATAAAATGTAATACTACTCAGAAATTTAAAAAAACTGATATGTACAACATGGACATGTTGGACATGGAATTTCATAGACAAATTGCACAAAAGAAGCCAAACATAAAAGAGTACATGTAATATGATTCCATTCATACAAATTCATGAGCAAACAAGTTAATCTAATAGAGAAAGAAATCAGCAATGCTTAGAGAAGAGAGAAATGGAGACTTGACTAGAAAATGGTAAAAGAGAACTTTCTGGGATGATGTAAAGTTCTATATCTTGATCAGTGTGTAGGCTGCATGTGGGTGTATGCATTAGTCAAAGCATGTCAACTTATACTTGAGATTTGTGCATCATTATTATAAATTATAATACTGCAATAAAAAAATCATGGTTAAATAAAAAGAAGAAAGCGTCAGGAACAAAGGAATTGTTTCTGGAGTCTAATACCAAAGGGCTTGCTGTTTCTCATCAGTGTGCCATGGTTTTTGGAACTTTATTCTCTATCTGTACCCCTTCACTAAATATGTATTGATTCCATCTAATTACACAGCTCTTAAGCAAGCTGGTAGACATCACACTTCTGGAAGCTTCAGTCAAATTGAGAAGTATATACATAACCTTCTGAAGAAGTTTGCTGAATGTTTTTCAGTTTACATTAGTTACTACTTAATAAGAATTTATTGAACACCTATTTTTGTGCCAGGCAATGTTCTAGGCACCTGAGGTAGATTGAAACACTACACCCCTTGTCTCTTGGAGTTTCAGTTGAGTGCAGTAAAGACAGACAATGAAAAGGTATGCAAGGAGCTAGGCGTGGTGGTACATGCCTGTGATCCCAGTGCTTAGGAGGATGAGACAGGAGGATCGCAGGTTTGAAGATAGCCTCAGCAATGTAATGAGTCAGGATCTAGTGAGATGCTAATTCAAAACAACAACAACAAAAAAAGAATAAGAAAAAAAGAGGTTAGAGGTATTAGGGGTATAGCTCAGAGGTAGAATGCCCCTGAATTCAATCCCCAGTACTACAAAAACAAACAAACAACAACAACAAAAAAAAAACTCAAATAAGCCAGACATGGCAATGCCAGCCTGTAATCTCAGTACTTGGGAGGCTGAGACAAGAGGATCACAGGTTGAAGACTAGTACATGGTAACTTAGTGAGACCCTCAGCAACTCAGGCCCTGTTTCAAAGTAAAAAGGGTTAGGAGTGTAGCTCTGTGGTAGAGTGCCCCTGGGTTCAATCCCCAGTACCACACACATATGAAAAAAAAAAAAGTATGCAAATAGAGATAATTTCAGATGTTGGTGAATACAATAAAGAAAATGAAATATTTAAGCCAGGCTTGGTGGTGCACACACTTGTAATCCCAGTACTTAGGAGGCTGAGATTGAAGGATCACAGGTTTGAGGTCAGCTTCAGCAACTTAGTGAAACCCTCAGACCCTGTTTCAAAATAAAAAAAAATTAAAAAGGTTGTGGGTATAGCTCAGAGGTAGAATGCCCTGGGCTCAATCCCAGCACTAAAACAAAAAAAACAATGTAGTACACAAGGAAACTTAACACTTCATGCATTTTCCTGTTGTTTTATTTTTATGGTACTGGGGACTGAACCCAAGGGCATTCTACCACTAAGCTATACCCCCAGAACTTTTTTAGTAGTGGGATAGTATAAACATGCACCACTGTGCCCGGTTCATTTTTCTTTCATTCATTAATTCATTCATTCTTTCATTCATTCATTGTTAGGGATTAAACCAAGGGGCATTCTACCTCCAAGTTCATGCCTAGACCTAGGTTGCTGAGAGTCTTGCTAAGTTGCTGAGGCTGTCCTCGAACCTGTGATCCTCCTATCTCAGCCTCCCAAGTATTGGGATTATAGGGATATGCCACCATGCCCAGCTTCCTTTTCCTTTTTTAGATGGGGGTTTCACTACATTGTCTAGGCTGGCTCTAACTCCTGGGCTCAAATTATCCTCCTGACTTAGCTTCCCTAAAGCTGGGACTATAGGCTTGTGCCACCATACCCAGCTTGAAACTTAACATTTTAATGAATATTAAAGAAAAGAGATAAACTAAAAATGAATTATGTGAGCAAACAATTTGAGGGATTAGAAAAATAATATAATAAACCCAAAGAAAGTAGAAAGAAGGAAATGACAAAGTTAAAAGCAGAAATGAAACAAAGACACAATAGGAAGAACCAATAAAGCAAAAAGTACAAATATTAATAAAATTGGCAAACATCTAGCAAAATGAATCATAAAAAAAGAATAGATGCAAGTAAATAATATTTAAAATATAAAGGAGGACATTACAAATACAATAATTAAAAATAATGAACAACTTTGTGTCAAAAAATTTGAAAACTTAGATGAAAGAAACAAATTCAGTCAGGCCTAGTAGCACACACTTGTAATACCAGTACTTGGGAGGCTGAGACAGGAGAATTAGAGGTTTGAGGACAGCCTCAGCAACTTTTCAAAACAAAAAATTTAAAGAAAGGGCTGGAGGTAGAATGCCCCTAGGTTCAATCCCCAGTACCACAAAAACAAACAAACAAAAAAGAAAACAAGTTAATAGAAAAATATTATCAATCATATCACATTAATATGATTACAGAATAGCATTGGTTGGAAATTCATAATTTTTAGACCCAAACCAAAGAGAGGATCTCCTTATAGATCCTCCCAAGATCCTGACCAGAAAAGGGAACTAGTGTAAATTCTCAAGTTTCACACTAAGCCTCTAACAGTATAGTGAAAGACAACTTCAATGCTGTCTGAGGGTGGGAGTGAGAGAAGAAGCACGGAATGTCGGCACCCAGTAAGGCCATACCAGTATATTAGAGTTTGTATTGAAAAAAAAAAAGACCTCCACTGCTGCTCATTTTCTTTTTCTTATTTTGTATAACCTCAAAAATTCAAAGGTTTCAGTCTTGAATTTGGAGTTGGGCTTTTTCTAATTTGATCAAAGCTAGAGGAATAGCTGCTTTGCAGGCTTACCTGCCACGTCTTGGTGCAATCAGAATTCTGTGCTATGGACTTCTTTTTTTTTTGTGGTACTGGGGATTGAACTCAGGGGCATTCTACCTCTGAGCTATACCCCCAGCCCTATTTTTTATTCTTTATTTTGAAACAGGGGCTCATTAAGTTGCGGAGGGCCTCACTAGGTAGCTGAGGCTGGCCATGAACCCGGATCCTCCGGTCTCAGCCTCTCAAATGCTGGGATTACAAGGGTGCGCCACCTCGCCCGGCTTGTGCTATGGACTTTGTTTTCGTGTGACCACGTGACTGACAGCTTCCACCCACCACTGACAACCAACAAATCACACGATGGTGAAGCGGATGAGATCGTGCAAGAACCTGGGCTTTGAAGTCAGAGGAACCAGGATTCAAATCCACCATAGGTTTTGTACAGTGGTGCAAAAACAGAAATGTTCACAGAATTCCAAGTCCAGCACAAAAAGTGGATAGCCTGTGGTGCTCTATGGAAGTACTTGACCCTGCTCCTTCTCAGTGTTGGTAGAGATAACATTTCTAAGTGGATCTAACTCACACATGATGAAAATTCTTCTCCTAGGATCTGACTTAGTAAGTTCTAAACATCACATATTTAATAATTCTATTGTTTGGACCAAAAGGTTCAGTTTCCAGAAATTTTGCCTTTTTTGGTTTACCACATTTCCCAGGAGGCTTGTTAACATGTCAGTCTATGTTAATATAAAAGAGAGTCTTTTAAATTTTTTTTAATTTTGTGTGTGTGTGTGTGTGTGTGTGTGTGTGTGTGTGTGTGTGTAATACAGGTATTGGACCTAGTGGCATTCTGCCTCTGAGCTATAGCCCCAGCCCCATTTTATTTTTTATTTTGGAACAGGGTCTCACTGAGTTGCCAAAGATCTCACTAAATTGCTGAGGCTGGCCTCAAACCTGTGATCCTCCAGTCTCAGCTTTCCAAGTACTGGGATTACAGGTGTGTACCACCATATCCAGCTGAGTGTCTTGTTTTCTAAGTGGCTGTGGAAGAACACATGGGGCATCAGTGAAGTGACTGGCTACCAGCCTGTAAGTAGCTGCCCCATTGGCTGCCAACTCATATGTATAAACATATGGACAAATATTGTTGTTGACTGGCCTGCTTTATACTTTTAAAGATATATTCCCCCAATGGAAAACATATTTTCAGTCTAAGTAACTAATTCCTTCCTTCCTTCATTTCTTCTTTCCAATTCCTTCTTTCCTGCCTTCCTTCCTTTCTTCTTCCCTTTTTCTGGGGATTAAACCCAAGGACAATTCTACTTTTAAACTATACCCTCAGCTATTTTATTTTATTTCATTTTTAATGTTTGGCATTACTTTTTTAAAGATTTTTTTTTTTTGCGGTACTGGGGATTGAACCGAACCCAGGGGCATTCTACCTCCGAGCTACACCCCCAGCCCTGTGTTTTTCATTCTTTTATTTTGAAACAGGGTCTCACTAAGTTTCAGAGGGCCTCACTAAGCAGCTGAGGCTGGCCGCGAACCCAGATCCTCCAGTCTCAGCCTCCCAAATGCTGGGATTACAGTCTCAGCCTCCCAAATGCTCAGATTATAAGTTGCACCACCATGCCCAGCTCTTTTAAAGACTTTTAATATTTGCAAAATCATGTGCAGTTTGTTGCATTTTTATATGCTTATTTTATATGCCTATGTATATAAGAAAAGACAACGAAAATGAAAATTCAAAGAAACAAACTCACAAAATACATCAGAAGCAGAACTTCAGTTTGTACAGCTCTGTACAGATTCAGTGATACCCCTACTCAGAGTAATTTTTTAAGAAAAATATAACATCTTAGAGTGAAGTTTCTTCACATATTTTTCCCCAGTTTTTCATTCACTTAAAAAAAAAAAAGACACAAAATCCCAACACAATATTTATTTGTTTTGGATCCTAGGCTGCTGAGAGTCTCGTTATGTTGCTGAAGCTATCCTCAAACCTGCAGTCCTCCTGTCTCAGCCTCCCAAGTAGTGGGATTATAGGCATACGCCGCCACTCCCAGCTTCTAATATATAGTTCACATTTGGCAAATTTGTCTTTGGGCATATATGATATTGAGCTATATTTAGAGTCAAGAATTTGTTAGTTACTTTTAAATTTTACTTGTATTTGACTAACGTTATTCTAGACTGAGAACATAAAAAATTAAAATGCCAGGTATCAAGATTTGAAATGTTCTGTTAGCAAGGAATTGGGAAGGCTGAAAAGGGGGAGAATAAAAACAAAAAAGATGAAGGAAAATCTTCCAAGCCTCTAGTCTGGCTGGTATTTCTTGTTGGAAAGTAGATGGTTGTAAAGACATAGGGTGTCCTGTGGTTTGTCATGAGATTGGGGTTTCACTCTGATTTGGCTACAGCCTCACTGTGTTAGATGGTATATTTAGATTTTTGACCTAAATTTTGTTCCTTATAAACTTGAGTCCTAGACTCCAGAATTTATTATCTAAGACAGGGTTTCAGCTTTCATTCTCATAGAATAGGTACACTTAGCTCTCAAGACACAGTAAAAATGAACCTCAATGCCCATCATTGGCAGTTTTTAAAATGATCTAAACTTTATACCCAGGATCATTTATCTTTCTCCTGAGGTTCAGCGTTGCTCAGGATGGGTGAATTAAGAAATACCATAACTAGTATACAACTGTGAATCAGGCCAGCTTTGCAGATTGTCCCACCCCAAACTCTGCACATCTTCTAGAAATTAGGCCCATGTTAGTTCATTAAAATTAAGCCACTCCCTAATTCTAGTTCCAGTTTCTAACTACATTTTGTCCTTTCCTTCATTTCCTGCTCCATTATTTTGAGACTTGGGTCTTACTTGGGTCTGTTGCTAATACTTGGGAGTACTGGGATGCTACCCTTAATCCCAGACCCCTGGCTGTATCCTTTTAGAGGCCTATGCCCTGTTAGGTCAAACCACTACTTACAACCATCCTTAGCCTCTCCAAATGCATCTTTCCTATGTTTACTGCAGGTACTACCTCAAAATGCCTACCCTACTCAGCAGTCAGTCAGTCTAACACCCAAAGCCTAGCCTTCTCTGCTCTAAGTTGTCCATTTGCCTACTAGGGTGACCAGCCATCCTATTTTTTGTGGGGCTGAGTTTTCTGGGATGTGAGACTTTGAATGCTAAAACCCAAAGTCCTGGGCAAACCAAGATGAGTTGGTCATTCCATTTCCTACTAGGTTCTGACTTGAAGTTGGACCTTCTTTCAAGGAACCTTTTCTTGTGCCTCCTTACTATATTAGAGGTAATAAATATAAATTAAAGCTTGATTGCTACCTGAATATGTGTACGTGTGCTTTCAGCAGACTCAGGCATGCATTATCAGATAGGAAGTTTATTGGGGAGTGCTCTTGCGATCAACTCTGTGGACAGTGCCATGCTGATAAATGCCTATTATTCTGTTCTCAGGAGGGAAGGGAGAAGTCCTCAATTTTAGGATTTGGTGATGTCTGTGGTATAAATACTCTCACCATGACTGATTTTAAGCTGGCAACCTGAAATCAACCAGCTTGCAAAATCCCACAAATTTAACACCTGACAAACTAGCTCCAGGACACCATTGCCAGTGATGGAAGAGAAGAAAGTTGGAGTGAACAGAGGGAGAAGGTGGGCTGGTAAAATCACAAAAGAGGCCCAGCTAACTATATCAGGTGCTAAAAACTGACATGGCCCTTCAGAGTGATCCCAGGTTGGTATAAGGGTGCTGGGCATTTATACTCACATAATGACTAGTAATTTGATACAGGATTCCACCAGGAAAGGATTACAATGTTGGGAACGTAGCTATTTTTAGCCTAGTAATACCTGGAAAGGGCTGACAGCTAAAGTTTGTCATCCAGCATCACTCTCAGAAGTTGAATTGAGCTGGGTACAGTGGAACACACCTGTAATTCAAGCTACTTGGGAGGCTGAGGCAGGAGGATTGCAAGGTGGAGGCCCGCTTGGGCAACTTAGCAAGACCCCATATCAAAATTTTTTAAAAAAAGTTGGAGATGTAGCTCAATGGTACAGCACCTCTGGGTTCAATCCCTAGCACTACAAATAAAAATAATAATAAAAGAGGATTGAGTTTATCATTACTACAAGGGAAATATGGGCAGAGTGGCCTAGCATTCACCACTATCCACCCTTTTCACAGTTCAGAAATCATATCTCCTTGTAAATTTAAGGATCAATTTCTCCTTTTTTTTTTGGTAGTACTGGGGATGGAACCCAGGGGCCTTCTACCTACCTCCACACTATATCCCCAGCCCTATTTTATTTTATTTTTTAAATTTTGAAACAGGGTCTCACTAAGTTGCTGAGGCTGGCTTCAAACTCATGATCCTCCTGTCTCAGCCTCCCAAGTATTGGTATTACAGGTATGTGCCACCATGCCAGGCTAATTTCTCCTTCCTTAATGGGCTATTCTGAGGAAATCCTAAATGATGTCCATAGTCTTCCTCCTCTACATTTTATTCCAGGTTATTGTCCTCCAGAGCTAGTACTTCTGCTGATCTAGATGTCTCCTGGGTACATTACTCAAACCTTAGCCCTGAGCCCCTGCTTACCACGCACTTCTCATGCCATGGCTGCTACATTTGTGTACTTATAATAATTGAGGGGGGCAGTGCTAGAGATTGAACCCAGGGACATTCTACCTCTGAGCTGCATCCTCAGTCCTTTATTTTTATTTTTGAAACAGGGTCTTGCTACATCACTGGGGTTGTCCTCAAACCTGTGATCTTCCTGTTTCATCCTCCCAAGTACTGGAATTATAGATGTGCAATTTTAAGCAAAGGAGTACCAAGAGACGCCCAAGTGGACCCCGAGTGCTCAAAATACTCCTTCCTGGAACCATGATGTAACAGCAGTTCTACTGCCTCCTGATGATTAATAACCTCTGTCAAAATAGCGATTAGGGCTGGGGGTGTAGCTTAGTGATAGAGCACTTGCCTAGCATGTATGAAGCCCTATGTTCATCCCTAGTCCTGTAATAACTAGTGATTATTATTCTAGCTTGCTAGACCTTTGGCATGGAAGCCTGAAATAAATAAATGGTAGCCACAGATTAAGTTTTAATAGTGTAAGAATTCCCTCTTTTGAAAAAACAACCTCTAAATTCATAGAGCCCAGGGTTACAGAGACAGGAAACACAAATTCCCCAAAATGGCTACTGGAAACAACCCTGTTGTCCCTGAACTCATGTATCTTACCTATCATCAGTAGATCACTCTGTAGCACTCAGATAGTGAATCTATATAAAAAAAAATGTATTTTCCAATCAGAATGAATTAACTCTTCCAGAGCAAAAGAGGTGCAAAATAGTTAACATGTCATCAATGTTAATTGGTGATTGGATCCATTGAGAAATAGGCTTCCAGGAAGAGAATCTCCTGGAGAGATGATACTGGGGACTCATTGTTGATTTCTGTTGGAAGTTTGAAAAGGTTGAACATTTTGAAGGTCAGTAGTTAAATAAAAGTTGGTAATTGGGAGCTTGTGTTGTCAGGCCCATGCATAGTCTTCAGCCCTGCTACAATGGCCATTCTGTATGCCCATTGTACCAACCTGGCTGATGTTAGCCAGACAAACCATTTGGCCTAATTGGTTGTTTAGTGCCTTCCTGCATGGCATATGTACTGTGATGAACATAAACGCCCAATATCTTCATATTCCAAGCCTACTTCAGTAAGTCCATCTACATGTCTATCCCAGACTTCCTTGTTCCTAATTTTCCAATCTTTCTCTTCAGGCCCCTGATCATTTGCTACTGAGTCTGTATATATGCTCACCTTGAGCCACTTCTCTAAGAAAGTGAGTGAACACCTGCACCTCTGCCCACCAAAAGAATTTCCTCTCAATGTTATCTATTAAGCTACTCCTAAGTGAAGATGAAGTGAAGCTGCAGTCCATTTTTTATATCCATACACACAAAGAAGACTCAATGATTCTAAATGGTTTTTTCTCTTCTATTATGTTGTCATTAGGGAACTCCTTATGCAGCCCATGTTACTTTGGGATCTCTGAAAAGCAGATACAAAGATGGATTTGGAACTACATGATATACATTGAGAGTAAAATCTGTGGAAGATAAAGAGGAAACAAGAAAAAAAGAAAAAAAAAAAAAGGAAAGGGAAAGCTTGTTAGTAGCTTTTGGATGGTGTGACACTTGATACAAACAGTGGATCCCATGGTCATGGATGCACTCTTATGCCTATTGTACTGAATGCTGTATTACATGGGATTTTATGCCTATTGACCAAGTACTTTATAATTCCCTAGATAGAGGGGCTCCTTAGGTTCTGGAGATAGGAAAAGCCAAATTCATTCCTGGAGTTGATGTCTATTCTTACAAAAATAAATTTCTGGTCCTTCCAGGACAGAAGAGGCCAAATGTAATAAAAATGTCAGCAAATAGTTGATACAGGGAATAGTATCATAATTGGTAGCTCAGTTTTCATCTCTCTTGCTGGAATATTAGAAAGTCAGAGTATCTGAATTAGCCTGAATCAGTAGCTAGACATCCTCGATAAGTGAAAGGTATGTTACTGGACCCATATATAGTTTCCAACTCTGCTTCAGTGACAACTCTGCTCATAAACTCATGAGTGACTGATGACAAAGGGTTGCTAGTTATCAACTGGCCAAGTCATCTTATCTATTTTGTTGATTAGCTCCTTGTCTGTGACACTGAGAATAAAAAATTTCACAAGTAATAAAAAAAATTCATACTTCATATCCATTTCCATATCGGCCATTTATATGCTTGTACCCCAGACCTCCTTATCTTTGATTTTCTAGACCTTTTTCTTTTAGATTACACTCATCTAGTCAGGCTATTCACGTACCTATGTAAGTACCCGTAAGTCCATAAATGTTCTCACCTCAGACTACTTCTACAAAAAGAGATGATCAGGAGCAGAACTCATAGCCCCATCCATTAGGAACTCTCTTCCTCACCATTGTCTGTCAAGACTACCCAGAGAGTATTTGTTTTATATTCTTTCATTGATGGTAAATCAGGTGCAGCCTAAGAAGAGAAACAGGAGGGGCTCAGAAAAACAAAATTCATTATACTCACATGTCCTAGAGGCCTAGAATGCCTCACAGGGAAAGATTCCAGGATGGCCAGGAGGCAGAAGACAGGAGGAGTATTAGGCCAAACTTTTTTTTTTTTTTTTTTGCGGTATTGGGGATTGAACTCCGGGGCGTTCGACCTCTGAGCTATACCCCCAGCCCTGTTTTTTATTCTTTATTTTGAAACCGAGTCTCACTAAGTTGCAGAGTGCCTTACTAGGTAGCTGAGGCTGTCCGCAAACCCGGATCCTCCGGTCTCAGCCTCCCGAATGCTGGGATTACAAGCGTGAGCCACCACGCCTGGCTAGGCCAAACTTTTATTGGGGTTCCTGCAGGAAAGACAATTTAGGGAAGGGTAAACAATTTAAGATTGAATAGTTTAATTTTGGCAGACTCTAAGCTATCAGGGTGGTTCCTAGTTGTCTGGAACCTGGCCTTGGGGTGATTACAGCAGAGGAATAGTCTCCTGGGGCATATGGACCAGATTGAGGTGGTATGTCTCTGGATTAGTTTGTATATCAAAAATATGCTCCCAGCTAATAAATCAAGCTTGGAATTGTTCACCTGGCCATTCAAGGCCCCTCATAGGTGTGGACTTAGGGCAGGAAAAAGGTGCAACCAGGGAGGGCAATTAAAAAAATCTGAACTGAGTTGGGTGTGGTGGTGCACTCTTGTAATTCCAGTACTTGGGAGGCTGAGACCAGAGGACCCGGGTTCTCAGCCAGCCTCAGCTACTTAGTAAGGCCCTCCGCAACTTAGTGAGACCCTGTTTCTAAATAAAGAAAGAATAAAAATAGGACTGGAGGTGTAGCTCGGAGGTAGAATGCCCTTGGGTTCAATCCTCAGTCCACAAAACAACAACAACAACAAAAAGAAAACCCCAAACAAAAAACTGAACTACCTACTTATGTAGCTTATTTGTGCCCTCTAGTCCTGCTCAGGTACAATCTCAGATGGACTATTCAATTTTACAGTGGATTGCTGCTGGGCCTGTATGTATGTATGTATGTACCAGGTGTTGTACATCTTTGTAGCAGGGGATGAAAGATGCAGCAAATTTTAAACGATCTGTTCTTAGGTGCTTACAAATTTAGAATTGCTATATCTACCTGTTGAATTGAAATCTTTGTCATGATCGAATGTTCTCTACTGATACATTTGCCTTTTCTTTTCTTTCTTTTTTTTTTTTTTTAGTACTGGGGATTGAACTCAGGGGCATTCTACCTCCTATATACCCCAGCCCTATTTTTTATTCTTTATTTTGAAATAGGGTTTCACTAAGTTGCAGAGCGCCTCACTAAGTAGCTGAGGCTGGCTGTGAACCTGTGATCCTCCCAAGTACTGGGATTACAAGTGTGCACCACTACGTCTGGTTTATTATTTATTTTTGAAACAGGGCCTAGATTGCAGATGGCCTTGCTAAATTGCTGAGGCTGGCTGTGAACCTGCAATCCTCCTGTCTCAGCTTCCTCAGTACAGGCGTGTGCTACCATGACCAGGTAAGTGATTAATTTTTCTAAGTTAAGAAAAACTCTATTTTCCCAATATTTCATGAAATACAAATATTTAAATGTTTGCATATAAATGAGATTGCCTTACCATTATATTCTTGTTGAACTTTATCAAGATTATGGTGGTTTCATAAAGTGTTTCCTCTTTTGTAGTTCTGCTAAAGACATGTAAGATGTGTTATCCCTTCCTTAAATATTTAGTAAAACTCACCTACAAAGCCATGTGGTCCTGGGTGTAAACTTGGAAATTACAAATTCAATTTAAAGATATCAGACTACTTGTATTTCCTATTCTTTTTTGCAGTACTGGGGATGGAACCCAGGGGCATTCTACCTCTGAGCTATACCCCTAGCCCTATTTTGTATTCTTTATTTTGAAACAGGCTCTCACTAAGTTGTGGAGGGCCTCACTACCTAGCTGAGGCTGACAGAGAACCCGGATCCTCCTGTCTCAGCCTCCCAAGTACTGAGATTACAAGTGTGTCACCACACCCGGCTGTATTTCCTATTCTTTTCATGTAAGTTTTGATAGGTTAAGCTTTGGGAGAAATTATTGTTTCACTATAATTTTAAAATATATTGGCATTCAGTTTACTTATAATTGTTTATGTACAACATCTTTTTTTGTTTTTTCTTTTTTTTTTTTCCTTGTACTGGGGATTGAACCCAGGGGCATTCTATCTCTGAGCGATACCCCCCGTCTTATTTTTTATTCTTTATTTTTTGAAACAGGCTCTTCACTAAGTTGTGGAGGGCCTCACTAAGTAGCTGAGGCTGGCTGCAAACCAGATCCTCTGGTCTCAGTCTCCCAAGTACTGTGATTACAAGCATGTGCCACCACACCCAGCTTACATAATCTTTTTAACATTTTCATATAGTTATGATTTTTTGTGACCCTTTGTAAATAACATGATTTTTGTCACTTTTTTCAATCTAGTCTGATTTAACATATATATCATTTATTTAAAAGTTTTTTTGATTCAGTGCAATTTTTATTTGGATTTAAATGTACTATATTACATTGTGGCTCTATTTGTCTTTGTTCTGTTTCCTTTTCTCTTTTCCTCATTATTTTTGACTAACCATTTTATTATTCAGTTTTTATTTTCTCTTCCTATTGGCTTGGATATTGCATTTTTATTTTTTATCATTACTTTCATGGTTATACCAGAAATTATATTCTTTTTGCTTTTTGCAGTGTTGGCGATTAAACCCAGGGCCTCACACATGCTATGCCCTGAGTTACACTCTCATCTCACTCTCTCTCTCTCTCTCTTTTTTTTTTTTTTTTGAGACAGGGCTTCCTTGAGTGCTGGCTTGGAACTTGAGATCCTCCTGCCCCAGCCTCCAGAGCAGCTCTGAGTAAGCCACCATGCCTGGCTACAATGTGTATTCCTGGTGTAACAAAGTCTAGCATTAATGGTAGGCCCCTCTTGTACAAGCAAAGATTTCCCAACATGAACTCTACTTATGTTTCTTTCAATTTCATTGCCTTATTTTAATTATATATTTAAACCTATAGGACATTTTTGTTTTTATACATTAATTTAGATTTGCCCACGTATCTGCCAGTTCTTCTGTTTTTCATTCTTTCTTAGATATCAGGATTCCACCTGGGGATAGTTTTTTCCTACTTCAGAAATACTCTTCAAGATCCTCCCATTGCATCCAGCTTTATTATAGTCAATACCTCTTTCTAGGAACATTTTCTTATTTTTACCTTTATTTTCAGAGGATATTTTTGTCAGATACTGAATTCTTGTCATTTCACTGTTATATTTTGGTTCTAGGTTTTGACTGAGAAAGTAGCTTTTAGTTTAAAATGGTACTCACTTGAAGATACTCCTTTTTCTCTGGTTAAAATTTTTGTTTTTTATTATGACATTCTTATGTCTGGATTTTTTTTTTCTTGTTTGGGATTGATTCATAAATCTTCCTGAAATCAATTGCTTCTTGATAGCTGTAGAAAGAGCTCAATTATCTATTCATATATTGCTTCTGCCTCTTTTTTTCTGAGGTGTTTAGTTAAATTTGATTCTTCTTGTTTATTCTATCTTCTTCTTCCTCCTCTTCTTTTTGTGATATTGAGGATGGAACCCAGGGCCTTGTGTATGCTAAGTACAACTGCCACTGAGCAACACCCCCACTCCCTTTTTATTTCCTTCTGACCAGTCTTTCTGTTCATGAATTCTATCTTCAGCTGTGATTAATCTGTTATAAACCCATACATTGAGCTTTTTTTTTTAATTTAAAAATTTAAACCAACACACAAAAGCATAAAAATTATACATATTTATGGTGTACCATGTGACATTTCAATACACATAGATATTGTATAAAGTATAAATCAGATTAAACACACCTCAAACATTTTTTTTGGTAGTAAAAACATTCAAAATCCTTGTTTTTTGAAATAAACAGTAAACTATTATCTATAGTAACCCTACTGTGCAACAATACACCAAAACTTCTTATTCATCCTAAATACCAAATGACCAACCTTTCCCTATCCCTCCGAATTCTCCCCAGTGTCTCATAATCACAATTCTACTCTCAACATGAGATCAGTTTTGTAGATTCCACCTGAGGTCATGCAGTACTTATCTTTCTTTGCCTCACTTATTTCATTTAACATAATGATCCTCAGTTTCATCCATCTTATTGCAAATGACAGAATCTGTTTTTTTTTTACATACAGCTGAATATTTCACTGTGCATATATGCTTTTTCTTTACCCACTCATCAGCTGATGGGAAATAACTTAGGTTATTTCCATTTCTTGTCTATTTGCAAATAGTGCTACAGGAATGTATCTCTTCGATAAACTGATTTCATTTCCTTTAGAAACATATCCAGTAGTATATGGAACAAAAGACCCAGAATAGCCAAAGCAATTGAGCAAAAACAGCGATGTTGGAAACATCACAATACATGATTTCAAATTATACTCTAGAACTATAGTAACAAAACCAGCATGGTACTGGCATAAAAACAGACATGTAGAACAATGGAATAGAAGACAAAGAGACAAACTCTGATACAATAGTTTATCTGATCCTTGACCAAGGCACCAAAAATATGTTGGACCACAGCCTTTAACAAGTGGCGCTGGGAAAACTAGATCCCTACTTCTCATCTCACCCTGCACAAAAGTCAATTCAAAGTGTATCAATGAGTGAGGAGTGATAGCTAACACCTGTAATCCCAGTACTTGAGAGGTCAAGATGGAAGGACTGCAGGCTTGAAGCCAGCCTCAGCAATTTACTGAGGCTCTCAGAAACTTAGCAAGACTGTTTCCAAATTAAAAAAAAAAAAAAAAAAAAAAAAAAGGGTCTGGGGTTTAGTTCAGAGGTAGAATGCCCCTGAGTTCAATCCAGCAACACACACACAATCGTACACCCCTTCCCCCCAAAGAGTGGCTCAATGACTTACAATTTAGACCAGGAACTTTGCAACTGCTAAAAGAAAACACAGGGTCTACAATCAACATATAGGCAAAGGCAGAAACTTCCTCAGTAAGATTCCTAAAGTTCAGGAAATAAAACTAAGAACTAACAAATGGGATAATACCAAATTAAAAAGGTTTTGCACAACAAAGGAAGTAACTGTGAAGTGAGAGACTACACAATGGGAGAAAATTTGTCAGCTATTCTCCTGAAATGATTAATATTTGGAATAAAGAACACCAGAACAGCCGGGTGTGGTGGCACAAGCTTGTAATCCCAGTACTTGGGAGACTGAGACCAGAGGATCCGGGTTCATGGCCAGCCTCAGCTACTTAGTGAGTCCCTCCACAACTTAATGAGACCTTGTTTCAAAATAAATAAAAAATAGGACTGGGGGTGTAGCTCGGAGGTAGAATGCCCCTGGGTTCAATCCCCCATACCGCAAAAACAACAAAAACCAACAACAACCCCCCCCCATATACCCCATTTAATAAATGTGCAAATGAACTAAACAATTTTTCAAAAGAAGAATTACAATCTGGGAACAGTGGCTCATACCTATAATCTCAGTACTTGGGAAGTTGAGACATTAAGATTGTAGGCTTGAGGCCAGCCTCAGCAATTTAGCAAGAACCTGTTTCATTGAAAAATAAAAAGGCACCGGGCGTGGTGACTCAGGCTTGTAATCCCAGCATTTGGGAGGCTGAGACTGGAGGATCCGGGTTCATGGCCAGCCTCAGCTACCTAGTGAGGCACTCCACAACTTAGTGAGAGCTGGTTTCAAAATAAAGAATAAAAAATAGGGCTTGGGGTATAGCTCGGAGGTAGAATGCCCCTGAGTTCAATCCCCAGTACTGCAAAAAAAAAAAAAAAAAAAAAAAAAAAAAAAAAAAAAAAAAAAAAAAAAAAAAAAAAGAAAAGAAAAAGGGCTGGGAGTGCAGCTTGGAGGTAGACTGTCCCTGGGTTCAATCCCAATAAATCTAAGAAAAAAATGTTCAACATCTGTAGCAATTGGGGAGATGCAAATCCAAACTACATTGAGATTTCATCTCACTTCAGTTAGTACAGCAATAATCAAAGTTACAGATAACAAATGCTGACAAGGTGAGGATGGGGGCGGGGGGGGGGCGGCAGGTATACACTATTGTGGGATTGCACATTACTACCACTATGAAATCCGTATGGAGATTCCTCAAAAAGCTAGGAAGAGGCCGGGCATGGTGGCGATCCCCTGTAATTCCAGTACTTGGGAGGCTGAGACTGGAGGATCACAGGTTTAAGGATAGCCTCTACTCACTCTCAGCAACCTAGTGAGACCCTGTTTCAGGGGGAAAAAAAGTAGAATGGGAAGGGGTGGTAGCGGGGGGTGTAACACTTAGGTAGAATGCCCCTCAGTTCAACAAACACAAAAGAGCTAGGAAGGGAATCACCATATGACCCAGCTATACCATTCTTCAGTATTCATCCAAAAAAAGTCAGCATACTATAGCAATACATGCACAGCTGTTAATAGCAGCAAATTCACAGCCAAATTATGGCAACAGCCTAGGCGCATTGGCAACAAATAAATGGATAAAGAAAACGTGGTGCAGTTGGTTGCAGTGGCACACACCTATGATCCTAGTACTTGTGAGTCTGAGGTGAGGACAGCAGTTTCAAGGCCAGCCGGCCAGCCAGCCAGTCTCAACAATTTAGATCCTGTCTCAAAAAAATAAAAATAAAATAAAATAAAATAGGACTGGGGTGGGGCGTAGCTCAGAAGTAAAATGCTCCTGGGTTCAGTCTCCAGTACCAAAACTAACAAAAAAGGAATACAACTGTTATTTGTAGAAAAATTGATAGAACTGGAGAATACCATGTTAAGTGAAATAAACTAGACTTGGAAAGTCAAGAATTTTAAGTTTTCTCTCAGATGTGGAAGCTACAGAGGGAGAAAAAAAAGGGATTTTCATGAAAATAGGAGAACAGTTGTAGAAATGGAAGTTGGGAGAGAAAAGGGGTACTAGGCAGTGAAACCCACCAAATTATGTTATGTGTAAATATAAATATATCACAAATACCACTATTTTGCATAATTAGAATGCACCAATTAAATAATTTCTTATGACTCCTCCATTTTTCTCTACTGTAAATTCTCTAATGTCTAATAAAATGTTTCTTGTGAATGAAGGCCTGCCAACAAGTTTCCTATATGAATTTTCCAAAGGAACCTGAGTACTGTCTGATAGGTGAGTCTGATTGGAAGAAACCATCCATTAAGTCATACCCATTATAGGTATGCTTTTGATCTTTTCTTAGGGTTAACTATCACTTCATTAATCTATGCCCACAATTTATGGAAATGTGTATTTTGTAGTAATTAATGTATAGTATGTGGAGATGCAAATACTGCCCTCAAAATTCTTAAAAATCACCCTTTAGAAATAGTCTTTGAGGAGTTGGGTGTGATGGCGCATGCTTGTAATCCCAGTACTCGGGAGGCTGAGACAGGAGGGTCGCAGGTTTGTGGCCAGTCTCAGCAACTTGTGAGGCCCTCCACAACTTAGTGAGACCCTGTTTCAAAATAAATAAAAAATAGGGCTGGGGTATAGCTCAGAGGTAGAATGCTCCTGGGTTCCATCCCCAGTACTACAAGAAGAAAAAAAAAAAAAGAGGCTGTGAAAGTAATTCAGTACTGAATCCTATTTTTTAGATGTACTGTTTTAATAATTTTGTAAGATCTTTTAAAAGCATCCCACATAACTTTTTATTAAAACTAAAAAAGTGATTTCCTTTGGAAAGTGAGGAATAGAAGGAAATTACTATCTTTAATAAAATTTTACTTTATTTCAAACTATCCATCACAAATTATTCTACACAGATAATAAAACTAAAAGAACTAAAAGCTCTAGTTTTTATCTATTCCAGGGATTAGCCAGGTAATCTATGGACCAAACAATTTTATTGGGACACAGTCATGTGCATTCACTTCTGTATTGTTTATGGCTGTGTTTATACTACAACAGAAGAGGTGAGCAATGCCATAATGATCATATTGCCTGCAAAGCATATTTGTGGTCATTTCTCAGAACAAGGTTGTTAACTTCTGATTCACACCATGAATACCTTTTTTTGGTGGTACTGGGAATGGAATTCAGGGGAATTCTACCTGTGGGCTATACCCCAGTCTTACTGGATCCTTTATTTTGAAACAGGGTCTAACTAAATTGCTGGGGGCCTAAGTTGCTAAGGCCGGCCTCAAACCTGAGATCCTCCTGTCTCAACATCCCAAGTACTGGGATTACAGGTGGATGTTTTTTCTTTTTTCTTTTGTGTGTGTTTATGTCATGTACCAGGGATTGAACTCTGGGGTGTTCAACATCTGAGCTATACCCCAGCCCTATTTTATTTTTATTTTGAAACAGGGTCTCACTAGGTTGCTGAGGCTAGTCTCAAACTTGTGATCCTCTTGTCTCAGCCCCCGCAGTACTGATTACAGGTATGCACAACTATGTTCAGCTGACATCTTTGAAGATATCTAAAGACTATGTTCTCTCAAGACAACTAGATTTAAAAAATTTTCATCTACACATTTAAAAATAATCTGAGTTCTACATAAATGAGTAGGATGGTATGTATTATTTTTATTTATCCTCATAGGGAATTAGATATTAAGTCTGTCTTTTGAACACCTAAAGTGAGAAAAATAAAGCAAAATGAAATACCAAGGAGCCGGGCGTGGTAGCGCACATCCCAGTACTTGGGAGGCTGAGACCAGAGCATCCCGGTTCGCAGCCAGTCTCAGCTACTTAGTGAGGCCCTCTGCATCTTAGTGAGACCCTGTTTCAAAATAAAGAATAAAAAATAGGACTGGGGGTGTAGCTCAGAAGTAGAATGCCCATGGGTTCAATCACAGTACTAAAAAAAAAAAAAAAAAAAAAAAACCAAGGAAAAAAGAAAACTAAGAGCTCCAGATGTAAAGTTGGTAAAATATGTTAAGGACTCAAAATGAACCTAGAAACATACTAAGTAAGATAAAACAATCACAGTTCAAGGACACATAAAAATGATCTGGTGAGAACCAGGTGTGGTGGTGTACGCTTATAATCCCAGTACTTGGGAGGCTGAAACTGGAGGATCCGGGTTCCCGGCCAGCCTCAGCTACTTGGTGAGGCCGTCTGCAACTTAGCTAGACTCTGTTTCAAAATAAAGAATGAAAAATAGGACTGGGGGTATAGCTCGGGGTTAGAATGCCTCTGGGTTCAATCCTCAGTATTGCAAAAAAAATCTGGTGAGGAAATACACACACACACACACACACACACACACACACACACACACAAATTGATTTGGGTGAATCAGTGAAGAAACTGAAGGTAAATTGCTAATCCCACATGACTTACACTGAAATAATACAAGAAATACATTTAAAAAAATAGGTTTAAAACACTAACATTACCTAAATATTAGGAAAACTATTAGGAGGACCATTATTAAATTGTTCAACATAACTTTTACTATTTGAAGAATAAAATTGAATAGAAAAACTGCACTGTGGGAATGGGAATAAGTATTGTTTCTCAATTACAAATTAACAGCTACTTACAGTTAAAGTGCATACGCTGCAGGTCTTAACACTCCCATAACTGGTAACTATGACTAAACTAGAACTTCCAGCATTGCATTAATTTCAAGGACTATAGTCTTATACATTTATATTTACTAATGCATAAAATGTTATTATTGACTGGCTTTTCAAAATCACTCCCATTGTCTATAAAATTTCTATAGAAGATTAATATTACACTAGTGAAGCTGTGAACAGTATTAGATCCATGTAACATGCTATCACTCCACCCACCTCCTTTCTCTTGGAGATAAACTGTAGCCTGTGTGTATGTGGAGGGGGAAGGTAAGAGAAATGGAATCATGCATATAGGATGATGAGGTTCAACTAAATAGTGAAGAGTCCCAAAGTTCACTAGTTGGTAGATTTCAACTACTTTATAATGACCATAGAACTTTGATCATATAAAACGACTAGATGTTAGCATATGAGATGATTAGAGCTGGGCCTGGTGGCGCACACCTGCAATCCTAGCACTTGAGAGGCTGATACAGGAGGATTGCAAGTTCATGGCCAGCCTCAGCAACTTATAGCAAAGCCCTCCACAACTTAGTGAAGCCCCATTTCAAAAGAAATAAAATGAAATAGGGCTGGGAGTGTAGCTCAGAGATAGAACGCCCCTGTATTCAATCACAACACACACACACACACACACAAATATCTGAGCTGGTATGAATGTTTGTACAGTATTCTCAAGTACATAAAGATGCTACCATAAGAGTAGTCTCTCTCCTTAATAAATCGTAGAAAAAAATTTCAGATATTTGATCATCTGAAAAGACTAAAACTTTTAAGAATTGAAATGCAATAAAATTGACTATGTCCCATATATACCGAAACAAGGCAGAAGTTGTATAGCCTAAGAATTAAAGAGCTTAATTAACAAATGAACAATTTCAAGATAAGAGATTCAAGTAAAACAGACCTCACCAGATCTATAGAATCTGATAGCATAAGCCATAAAGTTGAGTTTAATAATTCTAAGCCAAGCCAAGCATGGTGGTACACACCGTAATCCCAGTACTTTGGAAGCTGAGATAGGAGGATTGCTGGTTCAAGGCCAGCCTCAGCAACTTAGCAAGGCCCTGTTTGAAAATAAAAAAATAAAATGGGCTGGAGGTGAGGCTAAAAATATGACTGGGCTCAATCCCCAGTAAGCCACCCCCCAATCCAAACCATGAAAAGAAAAATAATAATATATTCTTTACTGTTAACAGTTGTTATTACTAGAATAGGCTTCAAAATTACTTCGTGGTTCAAGTATGTCTAGCCACAGCTCAAAATTTAGATTCAGATAACATCTGAGTTATAGAAATCTGTATATCTGTATAGAAATCTCATTTTCCTGAACATTTTTAAAATCAATTTTTAACCTATAAACACTCAGAATGAATTTTATATCTTCTTTTAAAGTACAGGGAATGCTCATCTCTCTAATAAAATTTTCATATTGATATAAATTTTATTTTTCATATTTTACTTGAAAAAATTAGTTGATTTTTACCAACATGGTAAAAATGGAAGCAACTATAATTTAGAATTACATGACTTCTTAATGTTTTATTCATAGTACTTTTTGTACATTAGAAGCTTCACTGATACTTAAATTTACTGTAGCATCCTCTGGGTGAAGCACAAAATTACATTAATTATAAACAAAAAAACAAACCACTTTTAACTTTTAAAATTATATATATATTTATATCCAGTTGACAAATAGCATCACAATTATTACTGTATAAAAAACTAAAATTCACCATGGAAGCTAAGGCCTAAGTTCTTATTTCAATTGTTCCCTTTTGTTTATATCTAGGAGATATTAGAAATTAAAGATTCCAGTACCTCAAAACAAACGAAACAAAAACAAAAAAGGCCTACATTATTTACACACGGTATGGAAAATAAAAGCTGCTTTTTGGCTAAGTTAGATTGCTGTTACCTATAGTATTTACACTGTAAGTATTAAGGGGGAAAAGAACTACTAAAAGCCATTTCTAACAGAAATATATTGTGTGCCTGGAATTTTGTTCTTAAATTATTTGTATATCCTAATAAGTGTCTGTTGAATAAAATTTGAGTTCTAAAAAATTCTACTGAAAGTTTGAAATAGAGTACACCATTATGTTTCTTTATATTTCTAATCTAGATACTGTTAAGTCCAATATTGTAATAACTGTAAGCACTGAACTTTAAATGAAACAATAGCAACATGTAGAGATGGGATTTTATCTAATATTGTAAAATATAATACCTTAATGTTTACCCATAATTATGAGACTATCTACTATTCCTTAAATCCTTTAGGAAGTCTCATAAATGATATGTCCCTCAACAGTGAAACTTTCCAGTAACTAACCAGAAAAAAAAGTTAATTTGTTATTCTGTTCTTAGAATTATTCTTCTAATATTTAAAAACATATCTAAACCCTTGGCAAAAACAAACACAATCAATTCAGTGTAACAGACTGAGCTTTAAACCGTACTTTAATTTTCAAAAACTGTAATCTACTGGTTGATTGAACCAAATGTAGAATATTTAAATGACTCACTATGAAGTAAGTCAAATCAACAATAGAATGTACAGAAAAGTGGAGATAAGTTTTGGGAAAGATGTAAAGTGGTTGATGTAGAAGATGGTAAATGCTAATTTTAATAACAAAAATGG
>PVLC010020441.1:0-29000 GCA_004027655.1 Graphiurus murinus | reverse complement strand
AAAGCGTATCACCTGCTGCAGAAATAATTTGAGCTGCCTCTGTAGGTGCTATAAATATACATTACTCATGGTATTTATATTTTCCTGGATTAACAGAAACACACAGGAATCTACTACTACTACTGCCCACTTCACATCTGACTACTTAAAAACACAAATCCATCTCCTGCTACATTTGAGTAACACACAAACAGGGAGCTGTTCACCCACAGACACACACATATAAAGTTGACAAATGTTGGGAAAGCACAAAAGAAAAAGGTCAGAACCCGTTCACATTTTTAACCATCTTTACACTGACACAGGCTCTTAGCAAGGGCTAAATCTTAATATGCAATAAGTGCACATTAGATTTACAGAACACAAAAAGAGAATAACAAAGGAAAAGAAAGCTTATAATAAAAAAAAGAAAGCAACTAACCAACAAATATTTTTAATTGAAGAGTGGTAAAGATAAAGGAATAGGTGTGAACAAGAACAAGATAATAGTTTTAAGCACAAAGAAAATGTCACAGTAAGGACAGTAAAGCTTATGAAGAAGAGAAAACTCAGTTCAAAATGACATATTTTTAAAGGAAGGTAAAAAAATTAATTGCTTGTAAATTTATAAACGAAAGTGTTGATGAATGAGAAAAAACAAGTAAGTCCGAGACAAAACAGAAGGGAAAGCTATATATATATATATATATATATATATATATATATATATATTTTAATGAAGGCTCTATTTAGAAGATAAAGCTGGCTGGGCATGGTGGCTTGTAATCCCAGTACTTGGGAGGCTGAGATGGGAGGATCCAGGTTCAAGGCCAGTCTCAGCTACTTAGTGAGGCTCTCCACAACTTAGTGAGACCCTGTTTCAAAATAAAGAATAAAAAATAGGGCTAGGGGTGGAGCTCAGAGTTAGAATGCCCCTGGGTTCAATCCCCAGTACCGTTAAAAAGAAAAAAAAAAAAAAGATAAAGCTGAGCTGGGCATGGTGGCACATACTTGTAATCCCAGTACTTGGGAGGCCTAGATAAGAGGATTACAGATTCAAAGCCAGCCTCAGCAACTTAGTGAGACCCTATTTCCAAATAAGTGTAAAATAGGTCTGGGAATGTGGCCGGGAGGTAGAAGGCCCCTGAGTTCTATTCCCAGTACCACACACACACACGAAAAGATAAAAGCTGAACAATCACAAAACCCATTAACTGCCTGCTTCTGCCTTGGTTCCCTTACCTATTCCCAATAGCCAAGCAATAGCCGAGCAATCTAATTAAAGTGAAAGTCGGCTATTATCCCTGACTCAGCACCCTTGGTGCCTCTCCATCCTGGCCCCGGCTCACCCACCGCAGCCTCATCTGCTCCGTGCTTGAACAGGCCGAGCCTTTGCACTAACCAATCTCGCTGCCTGGGAAGCTCTCCCCACCACTTACATGACTTACCTCCCTTTTCTCTTTCCAGTCCGCTCAGTGACACCTGCTGGGTGGTTTCCTTCCCCACTCCACTTAAAACTGCAGTATTTGCTCCCACCTTCTCTGACATTCTATGCATTTTACTTGCTTGTTATATGCTTCCCCCCCTCCCCTCATCCTGCCAAGGAGTATTTTTTTTTTTTTTTTTTTTTGCCATACTAGGGATTAAACTCAGGGGCATTTTACCTCTGAGCTACACCCCCAGCCCTATTTTGTATTATTTATTTTGAAACAGGGTCTCACTAAGTTGCGGAGTGCCTCACTAGGTAGCTGAGGCTGGCTGGGAACCTGGATCCTCTGGTCTCAGCCTCTCAAATGCTGGGATTAAAAGCGTGTGCCACCACGCCCGGCCTGCCAAGGAATATTAGTGGAGTTTTGTTTTCTTTTTCTTTTTAATGGTACTGGGTATTGAACCTAGGGGCGTTCTACCTCTGAGCTAAACCCCAGCCCTATTTTTCACTTTGCAGGGCCTAAGTTGCTAAGGCTGGCTTCAAACTGTGATCTTCCTGTCTCAACCTCCCAAGTACTAGGATTACAAAAGTGCGCCACCATGCCTGGCTGAGATTTTTTTTATACTGTTCTGCTCATTGCTAAGTCCTCAATCCTAAAAGAACATCTAACGTGTAACAGCCAGCCAGGGACTACCTGTACCAGGTGATTCAATCAAGGACAGAAGTAACTGAAGAGAAACACAGAAGTTCAAGTGCACGCTGAACAGTCAGGCAGATGCTGTAAATTAGGGTAGGATTGCTAGTAAGTCCTGAAGGCAAAAAATAACTCTAGGGACTGTTTGAGACACTTTCCTCACTAAGAAAGAAGACAAGAGTTGAGCTGGTGAACAGGTAGAAAAAAAAGAGGTGGGAAAAGAGAGTAAGACTTAAAATTCAAACAGGGTAAAGACTATAGGAGTCAAAAGAAAGGAAGAGAAAAAAATGAAAAAGAAATTCTGTTGTAGGCAAGACAATTTTTGCCACTACTGAGAAGCAATAGTTGGTCATAATTAAGTTCAATTCTGGGTCCCACTCAGGCCCTAAAATGAAAACCAAAAGGACAGGTGAAATCACTCAGTTCCAGGGCTAAGTCCTTCCTAGGAAAGGCCCTCCTCCTGTTGGTTCCAAAGCATTACAACAAGTCATTAAGCTGAGACTTTAAAGGTGTGGCTGTGGCTTGAGTACCTGTTGCAGCTGGACTGTCTCCCTTCTGCTTCTGAAGGTATGATGCAGGCTGTTTGGATTCTTTCATTACTTCAGGTACACTAGAGATTTTTAGTGGACCAGACTGAATCTTGGAAATGAAAACATTGAACATTTAAGATATAATACTATTTTCTAAACTGGTAGCATATAGTAATATTTAAAGTCAAGTCTTTACAGGCTTTTAATATAAAGTTATCAATCTTTTGCAACATATGTACTTTTTAATAATCATTAACAGATAATTACTAAATGAAAACCCATCATTACAAAGAACTAGACCATAATGTAGCACTATCAAAGGCTGGCTGACCTGTTCATTCATGCATTCCTTGGTACTGGGGATTGAAGTCGAGAGTGCCCTACCACTGAGCCGAATAACCAGCTCTTTTATGTTTTATTTCCAGACATGGTCTTGCTAACTTGCCCACGCTGGCCTTGAGCCTTCGATCCTCCTGCCTCAGTCTCCTGAGTAGCTGGGATACCATGTGTTACACCAAGGTACTGGACTAAAGGTATCTCTTAATACGTTATATGGCAAGGCATGGTGGCACATGCTTGTAATCCCAGTACTTGGAGGCTGAGACAGGAGGATCCCAGGTTTGCAGCCAGCCTCAGCTATTTAGTGAGGCCCTCTGCAACTTAGTGAGACCTTGTTTCAAAAATAAAGAATAAAAGATAGGGCTGGGGATGTAGCTTGGAGGTAGAATGCCCCTGGGTTCAATCCCCAGCACTGCAAAAAAAATAAATAAATTATATGATAAGAGCAGTATATAGTGGTACACACCTATAATCCCAGTAGTTGGGAGCCTGAGACAAAAGACTGTAGGTTCAAGAATAGCCTCAGGATTTAGTGAGACTCTCAGCAACCTAGTGAGACTCTGTTTCAAAATAAAATATGGCTGGGAGTGTAGCTTAGAGGTAGATGCCTCTGGGTTCAATCCCCAGTATCACAAAAATAAAGTATATAATGAGCCAGGCATTGTGGTACATGCCTGCAATCCCTGTACTTAGGAGGCTGAAGAATAAAAGATAGGACTGGGGATGTAGCTCGGAGGTAGAATGCCCCTGGGTTCAATTCCCAGTACCACAAAAAAAAAAAAAGGTAACAGTGAGTCAGTGAATTCTGTGTCACGAACCTTCCCGCTATGTTTTTAGTGTTCCAAGTCAGAGCTTAACAGCTTCAACAGTAAGGGCTGATACACAGCCCATCTGTGTCCCTCAGTCTACAAGGTAATCAGAGATAAGGGTAATCTGCTGAACCTTTACCTTTGTATAATATTTAAAGAGAACTAATAAATATACCTCTGGCAAGTTGCACTGAATTATACATCCATAATATTTTCAAGATGAAAACAACTTGCCTTTTAAAGTATTCTATAGGATAAATTGAAAAAGTGTTTAAAACTCTTACCGGCTTCTTTGGCAAAGGAACACTATATGGTGCAGAACCAAGAACCATCTCAAAGAGTCGGTCTGAGTAAGGTATAGTTTTCTCTACGCTTTCTCGAAAATGGGAATCCCATTTGGCATATAAGATAGTGCCACCAACGCCTCCACCAACAAACAGAAGGCCAGCTCCAGCAATTTTGCCAGCAGTCAACCTAAGTGACAGAAAGGGAAACACAGTGACTCGGCTCTCCTGCTCCTGCTCCCTAAACCAGTGAGTCTCCAGACCTCTCACCCCTATTCTCTACCACTGACTCTGATCACAGGAGCCACGCTCACCACAACCACACAGCCACAATAGGGAAGAGCAACACTTAAGGATAACTAAAAAAGAATAAAGCAATCTATCTTATAAACTGAAAACTCACAAGGCCTGGTGGCACATGCTTGTAATCCTAGTACTTAGGAGGCTGAGACAGGAGTATTGCAGGTTCAAGAACAGTCTCAGCAACAGTGAGACTCATCAACCTTGCGAGACCCTGCTTCCAAATAAAAATAAGGTTGGGGGTGTACCTCAGAGGTAGAATGCTCCTGGGATCAATCCCCAGTGCCAAATAAATAAATAAAACTTAAAACTCAAGATGTTCACAATATTTCCTGAGGCCCCCCCAAAAAGAACCATCACTAAGTTTTAAGGCTTCTTTTCCTTAATTAAGCTTTTTTTTTTTTTTTTTTTTTTTTTTTTTGCAGTACTGGGGATTGAACTCAGGGGTATTCTACCTCCGAGCTATACCCCCAGCCCTATTTTTTTTATTCTTTATTTTGAAACCGGGTCTCACTAAGTTTCGGAGTGCCTCACTAAACAGCTAAGGCTGGCCGCGAACCGGGATCCTCCGGTCTCAGCCTCCCAAATGCTGGGATTACAAGCGTGCGCCACCACGCCCGGCAATTAAGCATTTCTATAAATACAATAAGTAAACTCTTTATAAATATAAAACACTAAAGTACCTAATAGAACTAACACTCTTTTCAGCTTGCTGAGTTCTGGCTGTAACTCTCCTGCCGCAGAACGGGAGACAGCACTTGGAGGACGAAGGAGGTGACCTGGGATGCCACCATCTAATTCCCGAAGACCCAAAGGAACACCACTAAGGAGTGTTCACCTACTAATAGTGCTCCCTCCAGACGGTGTCCAAAAGTATTACAGCAAGACGCTGGTGTATGTACAGCCTCCCCTGTGCGAGGGGCGCAACTGCAGGTAGCATGGACCCTGATATGCTGTCTTTCTATACACATGTATCTATGTTTATCATAGCTTAAGTTATAAACTAGCCACAGTAAGAGATTAACAACAGTAACTAATAATAAAACAACAACTGTAACAACATACTATAAAAAAGGGTTTGTGAATGCTCTCTCAAATCACCTCTCTTGTGATGATATAGGATGCGCCGCAAGCTGACCACAGGTAACTAAAACCGCAGATAAAGGGGGCTACCGTATTCCTTAATAAAAGCTTTTAACAGCTATTCCCATATTCAAAGAAAGCACACACAAACACCCACAGCAGCGCACCGTGAAAAAGCATGGCTTCAGGGAGGCAACCTACATACCCAGAACTGCTCGGAGTAGAGTATCTGCGGCATGGTCGTAACGGACGGAGGGCAAACTTCCCACACAGACAACTCTAGAGAAGGAGAGAACATCACAACACATCATAACCAATACAGTTTTAAAACTCTGCAAAGTGTTTTTAGGTTGATAGTACAGAAATAATATTTTCATTAAAAATACCTTCACTATGCAAAAAATTATTTTTATTTTATCATGAAACATATTTGTTTTTATTTTTATTTTTTATTTAATTTTTTGGTAATAGTACTAAGAATGGATCCCACAGGCATTCTACCTCTGAACTCTACCCCGAGCCCCATTTTAGCTTTTATTTTGAAACAGGGTCTCACTAAGTTGCAGAGGGTCTCACTAAATTGCTGAATCTAGCCTTGAACCTTCAATCCTCCTGTCTCAGTCTTTATAGTACTGAGATTACAAGCATGTGCCACCATGCCTGGCTCACGTTTATAGATCCTTAAAAACAGTGATATTGCCAGGAGTGGTGACCCACACTTGTAACCCTAGTACTTGGAAGGCTGAGACAGGAGGATCTGGGTTCAAGGCCAGCCTCAGCAACTTCGTGAGACCCTCCACAACTTAATGAGACCCTGTTTCAAAATAAAGAATAAAAAATAGGGCAGGGGTGTAGCTCGGAAGTAGAATGCCCCTAGGTTCAAGCCCCAGTTCCGCAACAACAACAAAAAGAAACAGTGATACTTAGCCAGGCGCGGTGACACATGCCTGGAATCCCAGTACTTTGGAGGCTAAGACAGGAGGATCAGAGGGGAGGATCCCAGGTTCAAGGACAACCTAGGGCTCGGCAAGCAGTGAGATTCTCATCAACCTATAAAGACTTTGTTTCAAAATAAAAATAAAATAGGGGTAGGGGGTGTAGGTCGGAGGTAGAATGCCCCTCGGTTCCATCCCAGGTGCCACAACCAAAAGAAAGGGAACGTCTAAAGGGGCTGTCCTGTGCCTATCCCACCATTAGATGCTGGATGTTTACGGAGGAGACAACTGTCCTCTGATCTTTAGATCAAAAAGAAAAGACTCAAGAGACTGGACCCTAAGGACCACATCCAAGACATCGTATCTGCAGTAGGATCTGATGTAGATGAAACGATCCTGGGAGGTCCTGGCAAGGCTGTGGAGTATCTGCATGTGGGAGGGAGGTCAACTGTGGGCGGTGGGCTGAGTGGACTGGCCTATACTGACTACAGCCACATTTGTGTGCCACACGCTCTACCAGAAACTGCTTGCCTCTCTCGAAAGTGAGCGCTGTCCGCCCTGCCCTCCATAAAGGGCAGGCGCTGTTACTAATGTCAGTAATCGAGGGCAGTGAGGCGATGCTCTGCGTCTTCTGAGACTAGGACACACGGGGCATACAGCCTGCTCCTGCTTCTGCCTCTTCTCACACTTGTTCTTGCAGCCCAGCTGCCAAACTGTGAAGAAACCTCAACACAAAGCTGCCACACCCTGGAGATCCAGCCAATGGTTCCAGCTGGGGTGTCATCTGCCAGGAATGGGAGGAAGACAGACTGAGCAATGACTCCAGCACTAGCCAAGATCTAACTGCAGCCTCATGAGGGTCAACGAGCACGAACTGACCAGCTGAGCCCAGGCCACCCTAGAACTGAGTGAGGCAATCCATACTGTATTTTACCCCAAACTCGGTAGCTTGTTAGGTAGGCATAGCTAACCAGAACAATATTTTTTAAATCCACTGATTTCAGCACTTTTGATGGATTTCAATCAATTGCAATTACCATCTTTTTGAAAACTCACATTATCTCATCCTTGGCCAATGGACACCTCTTCGGGCTTGGGGTGTGTATGTGTCTGTCTGTCTCTGTTTGGGGCCATCTGCAAATACCTGGTATGTAGTAAAATTCACCACGCATAAAACTTACCATTCCAATCACTTTAAAGTGTATGGTTCACTGGCATTCAGTACTTCCACAACGCTACAACTTTACACTTTTATCAACTCCAAACCAAAGGGAGATGGCATACCATTAAGCACTTATCCCCCATACTCCGTCTCCCCAGCCTCTGGCAAGCACCACCTGCTTTCTGTTTCTATGAATTTACCTATTCTGTAAAAATGGAATCATCCAATACATAGCCTTTTGCACCTGGTTTTTTTTCACTCAGTATTTTCCGTGATCGTCCACATTATAACATGTATCATGTATCATCGATATAGCATGTATTTTATTCTAAGTCTGAATATATTTCATTACATGGACACAGCCCATTTTGCTTCTCCGGTCATCAGGTGATGGGCATCTGGGTTGTTTCATCCTTCTAGCTATTATGAAAAGCGCTGCTCTGAACATTCACCTACAAATTTTTGTTTGAACATTTGTTTGATTCTTTTGGAAGGAATTACAGGGTCATATAATAATTCTACATTGTGTGTGTGTGTGTGTGTGTGTGTGTGTGTGTGTGTGTGTGTGTGTGTGTTACTGGGACCAGAACCCAAAGGTATTCTACCTCCAAGCTACACCCCCAGAACAATTTATTTCTTATTTGGAAACAGGGTCTCATTAGGTTGCTGAGAGCCTCACTTAAATACAGAGGCTATCCTAGAACCTGTGCTCCTCCAGTCTCAGCCTCCCAAGTACTAGGATTACAAACATGCACCACCACTCCTGGCCATAATTCTACATTTAAATTAATGAGGAACAAGCCAGGCATGGTGGTGCACACTTGTAATCCCAGTACTTGGGAGGCTGAAACAGGAGGATCGCAGGTTCTTGGCCAGCCTCAGCTACTCAGTGAGGCTCTCTGCAATTAGTGAGACCCTGTTCAAAATAAATAATTAAAAATAAGAGCCAGGCGTGGTGGTGCACGCTTGTAATCCCAGCATTTGGGAGGCTGAGACCAGAGGATCCGGGTTCGTGGCCAGCCTCAGCTACCTAGTGAGGCCCTCTGTAACTTAGTGAGACCCGGTTTCAAAATAAAGAATAAAAAATAGGGCTGGGGGTATAGCTCGGAGGTAGACTGCCCGAGTTCAACCCCCAGTACCGCAAAAAATAAATAAATAAATAAATAAATAAAAAATAAATTTAAAAAATAAAAATAGGGCTGGGGTGTAGCTTGGAGGTAGAATGCCCCCAAGCTCAACCCCAGTAATAAAATAATAATAATAATAATAATAATAATAATAATAATAATAATAATGAGGAACAGCCAAACTGTTTTCCCTAGCAGCTGCTCCATTTTTCATCCCCACTAGCAAAGTATGAGTTTCAATTTCTCTATATCCTGACCAGTATTTATTACTTTCTATTATAATCACCTAGTCAGCATAAGCTGGGTATCTCATTATCATCTTGATTTGCACCTCCCTAGTCAAAAGACGGTAAGAATCTTTCCACAGCTGAGTGTGGTGGCACATGCCTATAATCCCAGTACTTGAGAGGCTGAGACAGGAAGATCATAGGTTCGCATCCAGCCTCAGCTATTTAGTGAGGCCATCTGCAACTAAGTGAGACCTTGTTTCAAAATAACAAATAAAAAAATGGGGCTGGTGGTGTAGCTCAGAGGTAGAGTGCCCCTGGGTTCAATCCTCAGCTCCACCAAAAAAGAAAAAAACAGGATCTCACTAAATTTCTGAGTGCCTAAGGTGCCGAGGCTGTTTTCAAACAGACATGCACCACCATGCCCAGCTTCCCTCTTCTCTAAAAGTATAAGCAGAAAAGAATACCACATATGCAAATGACTGCTCCCAAGTCTGTAGTTTAGGCCTACCTATAATCCCAGTACTGGGAGGCTGAGACAAGAGGATCGCAGGTCAGAGGACAGCCTCAGCAATGCAGAGACATTATTTCAAAATAAAAAAATAAAACAGGGCTGAAGGTGTAGCACCAGGATACTGGATGCAATCCCCAGTACCATACACACACACACACACACACACACATACCCAAAAGGTTGGGCCTAGTGATACTGGAGCTAAGAGAAGAAGGTGTTAGGACTGGGAAATAAACTCAGGAAGAACCTGAGTTGTAAAGCATACTTTTGGAAATTGAAAGGACACTCTATTTTTACTAAATAACCACATGTAAGAAATTCAAGGATGATGAGCCCACACATAAAGAAGAACGTAGGTATGATCTGTGATGGTTAATTTTGTGTCAAGTTGGCAGGTGTTTTTGGATAATTAATCTTAACATTTAAATTGGTGAACTGTGAGTAAAGGAGACTGCCCTCCATAATGCAGGTAGGCTTCATCCAATCAGTTGAAGGCCTGAATAGGAAAAAAAAGCAAGTTCTCTACCGTACTGCCTTAGACTGGGACTGTGCCATCTGCTCTGCTCTCCTGAGTCTGCAGATGCTGGCCTGCAGGCACAAAGTGCACCCCCGCTCTCCTGGGGCTTGAGTCTGCCAGCACACCCTGCGCTGTGCACCTTCCAGGCTCCTTAACTGCATGAACTGCATCCTCACAACAAATATTTATGTATATCTTTGTGTGGACATATATACACACACATGTATCTATGTATACACATACACAGAAACGCACATCCTACTGGTTCTGTTTCTCTGGAAAGCCTAACTACACCATCAGAAATTCCAAAATCTACTGGGGGGGGGGGAGTGGGAGAGATAAAGTTCACAGAACATATTTATTTTTTCCATTCAAACATGTCAAAAATATTTATTGATTCTCTACTAAAATGGACTATTTTGAGAACTGGGAGTATAGCAGTGAACAATATGATCATAGTTCCTTTGTGGAGCTCACTTTGTGTGTGTGTGTGTGCGCGCGCGTGCGCGTGGTGCTGGGAATTGAACCCAGGGACATTCTACCTCTGAGCTACACTCCTAGCCCTATTTTATTTTTATGTCTCAATACTTGCTGAGTCTGTCCTCAAACCTGCAATCCTCCTATCTCAGCCTTCCAAGTACTGGGATTACAAACTTGCACTACCAGACCACTACCAGACCTGGCTGGAGCCCAGCTGGAGCTCACATTTTAAACATAGAAAATATAATATCCATTACAATGCCAGGTAGTGCTAAGAGTTACAAAGTGAAACAAAGTAGGGTAAGGGTAAAGACAGTGATGCAAGGAAGGAAAGTCTGGTCATAAGTCTATTTTAGACAAGGAAGGCCTCCCTGAAGGAAAGGTATTTGAGAAAATACCTGCATAAAGAAGTAAGTAAAGATGTATGGAAAGAGTTCAAAGCAAAAGAAACACCAAATAAAAGAGGCACATGCTGGAGACACTGAAAGCACAGAGGGAGGCAGGGTAGAAAATCAAGCTATGAAAGGAGCCACGTCCTGATGGGCCTGGTGGGTATGGTTAAGGAGTCTAGATTTAACTCTGAATGTGATGGGATGTCACTGAAAGGCATGACATGTTTATTTTTTTAAAAAAGCCTTTACTGCCGGGCGTGGTGGCGCACGCTTGTAATCCCAGCATTCGGGAGGCTGAGACCGGAGGATCCGGGTTCGCGGCCAGCCTCAGCTACCTAGTGAGGCACTCCGCAACTTAGTGAGACTCGGTTTCAAAATAAAGAATAAAAAAAAATAGGGCTGAGGGTATAGCTCGGAGGTAGAATGCCTCTGAGTTCAATCCCCAGTACCGCAAAAAAAAAAATAATAAAAAAAATAAAAATAAAAAGCCTTTACTAACCACTATGTTAACAATGTCTCTAGGTGGGAAACTGCAAAAACAGGAAGACATTTAAGATGGGGTATGAAGCCAGATGCTGGGGTGCACACCTGTAATCCCAGAGACTGAGCAACTTCACAAAACCCTGCTTAAAAAAAAAAAGGCTGAGGGTGTAACTCAGTGGTAGAGTATCCCTGTGTTCTACTGCTAGTAACACAAAAAATAAATAAAACGATGCAGTTTGATGAAGTGGAATAGTCTGAGTAAACTGATAAAAATCCAACAAGAATTCAGAAATTTGAGTACGAAGTTTGAAAGGAGGCTAGAGAGTTATCTGCTTAGGGACTGAAGTTCTGAGAGTTAAGGTATACCTAATAAGAGTATATAAAGAGATAGTAAGGGTATGTTTAAAGGTACCCCCCCCCAAAAAAAAAGCAGATTCAGTAAAAGAAAACAAGGAGAGAAAGGGTAAGACAGGACCCAAGATAGTACATAAGACGAGCCCAAAGTGCAGTTCTACAAAGCAATACTATCAAATGCTTTGGAATGATTGAGGTAACCAGTACATTTTATAAGACAGCAATTTCAAGAAGCTTAGAAATCTTGGCTGCATGCTAGAAGCAGATTCCTATTTTATTAAGAAGTTTTAAGTAGTTTTCTTACTTCCTAATTGGGATCCCAAAAAGTTGACTTTAATTGTGACAAGATTAGATGGGGCTACTCTAATTACGTAAACCTTTTAAATCTGGATCTAGAGAACAAAGAAATGAGAGATTCTGAAGTTGGAGGCAAGCTCCTGCAAGCAAGCAAGCATCCATATTATGAATGGCCTCTGGGGGGCCTCCTGGCGAGAACCTGCTGGCAGCCTCTAGAAGCTGCAGCAAGTGGTGAGATGGAGCTATCAAGAAAACTTGGGCTTCACTTTTACAGCTGCAAGGGACTAAATTTTGCCAACAAGCTGCATGAGCTTGGAAAAAGATCCTCATTTCCAAATAAGAACCACAGCATGGCCAGTACTTCTGACCGCAGCCTTGTATGACTCTGGGCAGAGAACTCGGTTCATTCATGCAAACACTTCTATCCTACAGAAACTGTAAGATAATCAATGGGTGTTGTTTTAAGCAGCTAAATTTGTAGTATTTGTTACACAGCAATAGAAAATAAGATCTCACTTCCCTATGAAAGAGGCTGTTACTGTTACCCCAACAATGAATACGGAGAGACTCAAACTTGCAAAAAACAAAGCTTGACTTTAAATGATGTAACTCACTAAGTCTAAGGATTTTATTCGATTATTACTCAAATCACACTGTTTGCCATACAGCATGTTGCCAAACTATCAGTTTTCTTAAACTGTAAAGAATGAAAACTGACTTTTAATATTTTCAGTTTCAGAAAGTTAAACTGACTACTATGCAAAACTAAAACAAAACACAACCGGGTGTTTAGGCTCCTTGAATGTCAGCCTCAGTTGTCCCACCGCCTAGAGACATATCCCCAGTTAATCCCTGAAATGAGCACAAGGTCATGACTGCCGTCCTTCCTCAATTACCAGGTAGACTGAGCTCCAGACACGAAAACTCTGGTCGCTTTTTAAGGGTGAGAATAGCTTAGAAGTGTTCTCGGCTACGAAAGAAAAGCAGTCCCTCCCCGGCTAATCGCAGGCTTGACCCCTACAACACCGATCCTCTCCAGCGCTCCGGACAGCTCCTCATTAAAGATGCAACAAAGAGCCCGGCTCCGAACGTCCTGCCGGGAACTGTAGTCCCCGGCATCGACCTTCACCGCTGGACACACACCACGCGCCCAACCGGCGCCCGGACGCCAGCAGCGAGGACTGGCGCTGGACTCGGCGGCGCAGCGCTGACCAGGCCGTGCGCCCCGGCCGCCGCCCCCGCCGCCAGCAACGGTCCTCGGGCCGCCCGGATCGCGCCACAGCCGCACGTCCCCGTCGGTGGCCCCTAGTCGGCCTCCTCCCGCGAGCTCGGGAGCCCCTGCGCTCACCTGGGCGGCGGCGGTCACGCCGGATAACTGACAGGCCCGCAGCATCCCGATCCAGGGGACGGCTCTCCGAGACTACGCGGGAGCGGTGGCGGAGGCGCGAGGGAAGCAGGACAGGCGTGCGTGCGTACGTACGTGCGTGACCCCGTCCGCACGGCCGCCGCGCCGCCGGGCCACCGGAAGGTTCGCCTGAGCCACTGCGCACGCGCGACCCGTCTCGCCGCGCCCTATTGCGGAAGGGCGGGTTCTCCTTCCGGGTCGGGCTCCTACGGTCGGGTTAGCAGGTGTAAGGGCGAGGGAACTACTGATATTCCGTCTTCAGTCACACGCAGAAAAGCACAGGTGGTGCGACTCGTAGGAGGATTAAAGGAAAAAAGCATCTCGTCAGTCTCTGTCCGCTGGGTATTTCGTAGGAGGAAATCGATGTGGCCAAGTTACGTAGACAATGGAGGGCTCTGTGTTTGCGCATTTGTCCCTTCGGGGGTGATCTGATTGCGAGGGACCGGCGAACCGGCACGGGCAGTACCACCAAAACAACAGCAACAATTAAAAAAAGACATGTTAGATATTGAACATAATGCTCCTTGTTATCCAGGATATTACCAATACTACTGGTATCAATATCTAGAAATCAAATAACTTGTATATCGTCTGTTATTTGCAAAGTACTTTCAGGTCCTAACTAGGTAATTCATTATAACTTTGTACTCTAAAGGTCAAACGGGCTACTCTTGTCATAAAATAGAGCGTGGATTTGAAAATTATCTAGAAATCTAATAGATTGTTGTTTGCTCTTTGCTTTTCACGGTGTGTGTGTGTGTGTGTGTGTGTGTGTGTGAGAGAGAGAGAGAGAGAGAGAGAGAGAGCGAGCGAGAGAGCGCTTAAACCTCCAGGACTTTTTACTATCATTATTATTATTACTATTATTTTAGTACTGGGGATCAAACCCAGGGGCCTTCTACCTCTGAGCTACAGTCCTTTCTTCCAGAACGGGCGGGTCGACTAGATGTCTTCAGACTTAAGGCCCCGCTCCCCCCATAGAGGGAGCCGGTCAAGCAGTTGCCTAAAGTCATCGCACGCTTGTAATCCCAGCATTTGAGGCGGAGACCGGAGGATCCGGGTTCGTGGCCAGCCTCAGCTACCTAGTGTTTCAAAAATAAAGAATAAAAAATAGGGCTGGGGGTGTAGCTCGGAGGAAGAATGCCCCTCAGTTCAATCCCCAGTACCGAAAAAAAAAAAAAAGAATAAGCCAGATGTGGCGCCCGCCTGTAATCTCAGTACTTGGGAGGCTGAGATAGGAAGATCCCAGGCTCGAGGCCAGGCTCAGCAACTTAATGAGAGCCTGTTTCAAAATAAAACATAAAATAGGCCTGGGGGTATAGCTCAAAGGTAGAATCCCCGTTACCACACAAAAATAAATAAGAGAATAAAATAAAGCCGATCGTGGTGGTGCATGCCTGTAATCCAAGTACTTTGGAGGCTGAGACAGGAGGATCACAGGTTCAAGGACAGCCTCAACAAGTAGTAAGACTTTCATCAACCTAGTGAGACCCTGTTTCCAAAAAAGAAGATCGGACTGGGGGTGTAGCCCGAAGGTAGAATGCCTCTGGGTTCAATCCCCAGAACCACCAAATAAAATAGGGATGGGGGTGTAGTTAGAGGTAGAATGTCCTGGGTTCCATCCCCAGTACCACAAGAAAGAAAAGAAAAGAAAAAAACAACAGCCTACTCTGCACCTAACAGCTTTCAGCACAGATACTTCCCGCTGTCAAGGAAGACCTAGCACCTGCGCAGTGGAGCCGCTGTCAAGGTCGCACTGGCCACGCCCCTCCCGCCTCCTGCCCCGCCCACTGCGTTCCCGGCGGCCCTCGCGCCCGGGCGCGGTTAGACCCGCTGCGGCCGCCGTAGTCGCGCCCGGGGACATGGCCGCCTCAGTCTTTGCGGGCGCCTTGAGAGCCGCCTCAGGTGAGGAGCGACGTGCAGTCAGTGCCTTGGCCGCCGGGAACTGCCGGGATGCAGCGGGCGTTTAGTTTGGCCGCGGACAGGGAAGGCGGAGCCGTGACTTGAGGCCCGCCGGTGCTCCGGGTCTCGGGCGCGCTGCAGCCCCGCACGGTGCCTCCCCGCTAGTGTCCCTGCGCCCCGCGTCCTCACCGCTGCTCCTTCCTGATTTAGAGACGAGGGCCGCCGCTCACGATCTTCGACCTGGAGCGGGTCTTAGTTTCTCTGGATTTAGCTATAAAATGGGGGTATTAGTACCTGAGGATTAAATGAACTCGGGTACGCGAGGTGTTTTGCCAAGTGCCGGACACATGGGTTTAAGAAGTATGTGGCTAAGCCGGGCGCGGTGGCGCACGCTTGTAATCCCAGCATTCGGGAGGCTGAAACCAGAGGATCCGGGTTTCTCGGCCAGCCTCAGCTACCTAGTGAGGCACTCCGCAACTTAGTGAGACTCGGTTTCAAAGTAAAGAATACAAAATAAGGCTGGGGGTGTAGCTCGGAGGTAGAATGCCCCTGAGTTCAATCCCCAGTACCGCAAAACAAACAAAAAGATGTGGCTAGATTTGTAACACACCCCTCAGTAAAAGGTTGGGCATAAAGATTTATCGACAGGGGTGAGGGCAGGACTTGTTAAAAATTAAAAAGTCATTCAAGTATAGGATGATCAGCAAGTTTTGTTTTTGTTTGGGTACCGGGGGTTGAACCCAGGGGCATTCTATGTCCGAGCTACACCCCCAGTCCTATTTTATTATTGTTGTTTTGAAACTGGGTCTTGCTAAATTGCTGAGGCTGGCCTCCCAACCTGCGATCCTCCTGTCTCAGCCTCCCAAGAACTGGGATTACAAGTGTGCGCTAGCACGCCTGGCAGTAAGTTACTTTCACAAAACAAATTCAGTGAGAAGCTGAGCATGGGGGAAGCTGAGACAGGAGGATCGCAGATTCAAAGCCAGCCTCAGCAATTTAGCAATACTCTGTTTCAAAATAAAAAGTAGAACTTGGGGTGTAGCTCAGAGGTAGATTGCCTCCGGGTTCAATCCACAACAACACACACACACAACACCCGTATAGAAAAATGCATATAATGTGCATGAATGGCTTAACAGCCTAAAGCAATCAACTTTGTACACACAGGTCAAGACAAACTCCTCCACTTCTGTGCACCTCCCTGGCCAAAATTTCCTACATATATAAACATGATTTTTGTCCTTATAATTGTCTTACCTATTATTCCTGTAGTAGTCTTAGCATCTGTATGTGCATGTCTCAGTAATATAGTTTTGCTTGTTTGTTTAACCCAGGGGCATTCTACCTCTGAGCTACTACACCCCTAGCTGTTTTTATTTTTAATTTTTATTTTGAAACAATCTCACTAGGTTGATGAGAGCCTCACTGCATGCTGAGGCTGCCTTCGAACCTGCAATCCTTCTGTCTCAACCTCCAGGATTACAGGCATGTGCCACCACACCTGGCAAGTTTTGCCTGGTTTTTAACTTTACATGAGTGGAATCCTATAGTATCTATGAATACCTGTGTATGTACTTTTGTGTCCAGCTTCTTCATATGAAATTTGTTCATTTTGCACCTAGCTGCAATCATTGCTGTAGTATAGTATTGGCTTACATGACTATTCCACAATTCTCCCTCCGTTTTACCATTGGTGGATACTTAGGGAGGCCATGATGTACAAAGCCGATTGCTCCTGGGTCCTGTGCATGAACGCAAGTGTGTTTCTAAGGGGTGTGTGTCGAAGTGTCATACTAGCTGTGGGATTGCAGGATATTCAGCATTTCCACATATTGCCAAACTATTTCCAAAGTGATGTGCCTAGTTGCAGTTACCCCAGCAGCAGAGGTTCCACATCCACCAACACTTGGTATTGTCACACCTACAAATTTTTATCAGTCTGACGGCTATCTGGTGGTATCTCACTGAGGTTTAAATATGGTTTTTGTGGGGTTTTTTGAGGTACTGGGGATTGAACTCAGGGGCATTCTACCTCCAAGCTATACCCCCAGCCCTATTTTGTATTCTTTATTTTGAAACCGGGTCTCACTAAGTTGCGGAGGGCCTCACTAGGTAGCTGAAGCTGGCCGCGAACCCAGATCCTCTGGTCTCAGCCTCCCAAATGCTGGGATTACAAGCGTGCGCCACCACGCCCGGCTCCAGTTCTCTAAATTTTCTAAAAAATTATTGAACACCTGAAATGGGTAAATTTTATGGTATATAAATTACACCTCGATAAAGTTGACGAAGAGCTTCACAGGTGAGGCCACAACTGAGGACGCTTTGTTTGTAATACTTGGTTGCCCTGATATATTAGTTTTAAGTTGATACACACATTTTGGAGTATCATATTAAGCCCGTGTTTCTCTCTGTCTTTACAGGAATCCTACGGCCCCTGAATAGTTTGGCATCTTCAGCTTATCGGAACTGTGCCAAGAACGCCTACCTTAATTCTGCATGGTCCCCTGCCCGTTTGAGTCACATTCAGACACCAATTGTTTCCTCTGCTCCCAGGCTTGTCACATCTCTCAGAAACCTGACATGTGGGCATCCTGCAACGATCCTTAATAGGTAGAGTATGTTTCGATAAACATGGGTAGACAAAATTTCTAAAATATTTATGCTCAGGCTGGGGACACAGCTCAGTGATAGAGCACTTACTTCCCTAGGATGTTCGCGGGCCTGGGTTCCATCCCTGGCACCACAAAAATGGATAAATTAGTTTTTCATGTCTGTAAGATTTCTTAGAAGCAGGTGATATCCTTTGCCTACCTGCAATTTATTATATAGACTTCGCCTGAGTAAGTAGAAGACTGGCATCCATCTACCCACATGCCAACAGCAGTAACTATCAAACACAGCATTCTTGATTTTGTTGGTTTCAGTACTGGGGATTGAACCCAGGCGCATTCTACCTCCAAGCTACACCCCAACCCTTTTTGTGTGGGGGTGTGGGTACTAGAGCTTGAACCTAGGTGCATTCTTGTTTATTCGTGCTGGGGATTGAAACCAGGTGCTAACTGCAAACCCACAATCCTCCAACCTGGGGGCATTCTACCTCTGAGCTACACCCCCAGCCCTATTTTATTTTTTATTTTGAAACGTGTCTCACTAAGTTGTGGAGGGCCTTGCTAAGTTGCTGAGGCTGGCCATGAACTTGTGATTCTCCTGTCTCAGCCTCCCAAGTACTGGAATTACAGGTGCATGCCACCACACCGGGCTACCACCAGCCCCTTTTTTTTTTTTTTTTTTTTTTGCGGTACTGGGCATTGAACCCAGGGGCATTCTAACTCTGAGCTATATCCCCAGCCCTATTTTTTACTGTTTATTTTGAAACAGTGTCTCACTAAGTTGTGGAGGGCCTCACTAAGTAGCTGAGGCTGGCCATGAACCTGCGATATTCCTATCTCAGCCTTCCAAGTACTGGGATTACAAGCATGCGCCACCATGCCCAGCCCCCCAACCCTTTTTATTTTTTGTTTTGAAGTAGGATCTCACTAGGTTGCTGAGAGTCTTGCTACATTGGTGAGGCTGGTCTTGAACCTAAAATCCTATTTCATCCTCTTAAGCACTGAGATTACTGGTGTGCACCACCACAGCTGGCTAAAACAGAGCAATCTTCTTCCTCTCCCTCTTCTTCCTCTTCTTCCCCTTTGGTAGTGCTGGGGATAGAACCCAGGGCGTAGGCATGCCAGGCATTCACTTTACCACTGAGCTATACTCCAGCCCCAGAGCACATGCTGGTGTACATGTGCTTTCCTGGGTGGAAGTGTCAGGAAACACAGAGGGCAAACAGTATACTCAGTTTCCAAGGCTGGGCTATGTATGGTCTTCATTTAGTAAATATTCAGTCAAGCGCCCTTGGGTGCCCAGTGGTATATTTGGCAGAACGGACACAAACATAAACAAGTTGAAGTCCTCCAGGAGTTTATAATCTGGTGAGCAGTTAAATAAGGTATATATAGTAGGATAAATTCTTTCATAGCTATTGAGAAGTGAATCTTATTATTTTATTTTATTTATGCTGGGGATTGGACCCAGAACCTGGTACATGCTAGGCAAGTGCTCTACCACTAAGTCCCACCCATAGCCCTTAAAATAGGGTCTCACTAAGTTGCCTAACTCAGCTTCCTGAGTAGCTGGGATTACAGGCATGGGTCACTACACCTGGTTGGTAGTTGCTACTTTTATTTACACTTAGTCCCACGAGTCTTTATTTTATTTTTTGTGGTACTGGGGATTGAATCCAAAGGCATTCTACCTCCGAGCTACACCCCCGCCCGATTTATTTCTTATTTGAAAACAGTGTTTCAGCCGGGCGTGGTGGTGCACGCTTGTAATCCCAGCATTCGGGAGGCTGAGACCGGAGGATCCGGGTTCGCGGCCAGCCTCAGCTACCTAGTGAGGCACTCCGCAACTTAGTGAGACTCTGTTTCAAAATAAAGAATAAAAAATAGGGCTGGGGGTATAGCTCGGAGGTAGAATTCCCCTGAGTTCAATCCCCAGTACCGCAAAAAAAAAAGAAAACAGTGTTTCACTAGGTTGCTGGAAACCTCACTAAATTGTGAGGCTGATCTCGAACCTGTAGTCCTTCTGTCTTAGCCTCCCAAGCACTGGGATTACAAGTGTGCACAACCACACCTGGCCCACGGGTCATGTAAAGTAATATTGTATACTAAAGGTTAGCCTCGGTTCTAGTGGAGAGCCTCACTCTTTTTTTTCTTTTGTGGGGGTAAGGAGTGTCAAGGAGTACTGGGGCATTCTACCTTTGAGGTACACCCCCAGCCCTTTTCATTTTTTTGATCTCACTAAGTTGCCAAGGCTGATCTCATACCTGCGATCCTCCTGTCTCAGCCTCCCAAGTACTGGAATTACAGGTGTGTGTCACTACACTTGGCTGGCCTCACTCGCTTCTAAGTACTGTGTAGAAAAAGGTTTTATCCTTTAATCAATCTGATCACTGGCTAAATTTTTCAAAATACATTTTAGAGCGGCTCCCTTGCTTCCTGGTGTCCTAAAGCTGCCAGTCAGAACTCTAATATACTGTAGTACACGAAAAGGCAAGAGAAAGACTGTGAAAGCTGTCATCTATCGGTTTCTTCGACTTCATTCAGGCCTTTGGCTGAGGAGAAAGGTAGGTGAGAGTGTGTGTGTGTAGTACTGGAGATCAAATCCAGAGGCATTCTACCTCCAAGCTGTACTCCCCAGCCCTTTTAATTTTCATTTGGAAACAGAGTCTCACTATGTTGCTAGGAGTCTTGCTCTGTTGTTGAGACTGTCCTCAAACCTGTGATCCTCCTGTCTTAGCATCCCAACTACTGGGACTATAAGCATGCGCCACAATGCCTGGCTTAAAATGCTAGGAATTTAATCAGGCTAGGCATGGTGGCACAAACCTGTTATCCCAGTACTTGGGAGGCTGAGACAGGAGGATTGCAGGTTTGTAGCCAGTTTCAGCAACTTAGGCCTTCTGCAACTTATTGAGACCCTGTTTCAAAATAAAAAATAAAAATAGGGCTGGGGATGTAGCTCAGAGGTAGAATGCCCCTGAGTTCAATCCCCAGTACCACACAAAAAATTTTAAAAGTGCTAGGAATCAAACTCAGGGCCTTACATATACTAGACAACCATGCTACCACCTACTACATCCTCAGCTCTAAGCTCGAGCTTTTTTTTTTTTTTTTTTCAGTACTGGGGATTGAACCCAAGGACATCCTACCTCTGAGCTAAACCCCCAGCCCTATTTTGTTTGTTTGTTTGTTCTGGTACTGGGGATTGAACCCATAGGCATTCTACTTTCAAGCTACACCCCCAGCCCAATTTTATTTCTTGTTTGGAAACAAGGTCTCTCACTAGATTAATGAGAGCCTCACTACTTTTTTTGTTTCCACTGAGCCTGCAAACCATGAGTTGTAAGGATAATCTGTTGTTTCCTACGTAATAGGATTTTTTTTTTTTTTTTTTTTTGGGGGGAGAGCCTCACTAAGTAGCTGAGGCTGGCCACAAACCGGGATCCTCCGGTCTCAGCCTCCCAGTGCTGGGATTACAAGCGTGCGCTACCACGCCCAGGTTTTATTCTTTATTTTGAAAGAAAATCTCACTAAGTTGCAGAGGGCCTCACTAAGTAGCTGAGGCTGGCTGCGAACCTGCAATCCTCATGTTTCAGCCTCTTAAGTACTGGAATTTACAAGCATGTGCCACCATGCCCGGCTCAGAATAGGATTTTTAAATGTGTTTGTAATATTTTCTCACAGGCTGGTTATAAGAAAAAATTATGGAAAAAGACGAAGGCAAGAAAAAGACGCTTGCGGGAATTTGTGTTCTGCGATAAAACCCAGAGTAAACTCCTAGATAAAATGACCACATCTTTCTGGAAGAGGCGGAACTGGTATGCTGATGATCCTTATCAGAATTATCATGACCGAACGAACCTGAAAGTGTAAATCCAGAGTTTACGGGTCCCAGCTACTGAATGTCTACCTTTGTATTCATGATGGCTTTGCAAAAATGAATAAGTAAAATGTTATGTAAATTGTCCTAACTGATATGTAAACATACAGTACTAATGTTAAGCTTATGAAAGTTTTGCAACTTAATGGATTAAACATCCCCAGATTTGGCCAGAGAACTAGAATTTTAAAACTGTGCGTTATTTTTTTTTTTTTTCTGTGCGTTTTTTTAACATACGGCAGTGGCTTTGCTTGTTCCAATAGGCTTATTTAGTGACTCGAAATCTCAAGTGAGAAAACACATAAAAAGACTCCAAAGCCAAGTTAGCTCAAGCTGTGTGATATTATTTTAAGGATACATGCTAGCTGGCCGTGATGGCCCACACCTGCAATCCCAGGACTTGAGAGAATGAGACAGGAGGATCGAAAATTTGAGATCAGTGTCAGCAACTTAGTGAGACCCTGTTTCAAAACAAAGAATAAAAAATAGGCCTGAAGGTGTAGCTCAGAGGTAGACTGCCCTGGGGGGCTCAATCCCCAGTGACACACACACACACACACACACACAAAGGATACATGCCTGGGAAGAAATGAGCAACCACCTCACCAGCCCCATTTTCCACCCAGAAGTCACCCGGGTCCTCAGGAAGAACTGAATTTGGGTAGTGCTCTCCAGCAGGAGATGGTGGGTGTGTGTGTGTGTCAGGGGAGAGGGGTGCACTGGAGATGGAACCCAGAGGCGTTCTACCTCCAAGCTACACCCCAGCCCTATCCTCTATTCTTTAATTTAAAATACCTAGTACAGCAAAACAAACAACAACAACAACAAAAAAAAAAACAGAAAAGAGGTCTCACTAAGTTGCTAAGGCTGGCCTTAAAACTGTGATCCTATCTCAGCCTCCCAAGTACCGGAATTGCAGGCTTGTGCCACTGCACCCCACTGAGATAGTGGAGCTTTAGGCTCTGGCTCAGCTGGGCGTGTGACTCAGTTCTCTCCTGCCTGTGCCCTCTCCTGCCCAAACCCTCTGACTCACAGCTTTTGCTTATGTATAGCTCATGATAACTTTATTTATTTATTTATTTATTTTTTTTTTGTGGTTCTGGGGATTGAACTCAGGGGCATTCTACCTCCGAGCTATACCCCCAGCCCTATTTTTTATACTTTATTTTGAAACCGGGTCTCGCTAAGTTGCGGAGTGCCTCACTAGGCAACTGAGGCTGGCTGCGAACCTGAATCCTCCGGTCTCAGCCTCCCGAATGCTGGGATTACAAGTGTGCGCCACCACGCCCGGCTCATGATAACTTTAGCTGGCACCTTTGAGGGTTTTTCTACACCATGACCTGTCCACTGTTTCTGATTGCCAAGACACCCTTGCTGGGCCAGCTTACCCTTTTCTCCATCCCTCGTCGATGTCAGCGTTTGGCATAGGGATTGTCTGATCTTAGGTCATGAGCCCACCCTGGCCCTCTTAGTTGTGTTAGCAGGTTCCCGAGAAACAGAAGCAGTCTACCTAGTGAGGCACTCCGCAACTTAGTGAGACTCGGTTTCAAAAGAAAGAATAAAAAATAGGGCTGGGGGTGTAGCTCGGAAGTAGAATGCCCCTGAATTCAACCCCCAGTACCGCAAAAAAAAAAAAAAAAGAAAGAAAGAAACAGAGGCAGTTCTGTGAGCAGCTTTGCTCAGAGGTGAGCAGAGCACTTAACCTCCAGTATATAGACTCACTATGTTTGTGACGGGGCTCATTTAGTTTATTGCAGCAGGATTTTTCTTAGAAGAGTGAATGAAAGAGCCTTTCTGCAGACGCTTAATGAAACAAAAGGGTATACAAGTAAAGATAAAAACATTTTAGCCGGGCGTGGTGGCGCATGCTTGTAATCCCAGCATTCGGGAGGCTGAGACCAGAGGATCCAGGTTCGTGGCCAGTCTCAGCTACCTAGTGAGGCACTCTGCAACTTAGTGAGACTCGGTTTCAAAATAAAGAATAAAAAATAGGGCTGGGGGTATATCTCGGAGGTAGAATGCCTCTGAGTTCAATCCCAAGTACCGCAAAAAACAAAACAAAAAACATTTTACCCCAGCTAGGTATGGTGGCACACGCCAGTAATCCCAGTATGGGAGGCTGAGGCAAGATTGCAGGTTCGAAGCCAGCCTTAGCAACTTCACAAGACCCTCAGCAATTTAGTGAGACCCTGTTTCCAAAATAAATAAATATATAATAATAAGTCTGTGGGTATAGCTTGGAGGTAGAATGCCTCTGGTTTCAAGCACTAGTACCAGAAACAAAACAAAAAATGTTTTGCTCAAGTTTTGAAAGACTATTTCTTTTTTAATTTTTTTCGGAAACAGATTAATTTAGGAAAGCAAAAAATATATATTCAAGGGAGAATGCAAGCCGTCTCTAGGATGAGCGATGCATTGAAAGACTGGATGTCTTAAAAGTCAGCTTATCCACTTGAGATTTCACATTTTCATATGTAAGGATAAACTTTCCAAGATAGTCCAAAAATGCATTGTAGAAACTAAGGGGAGGGGGTTGGCTTTGGTCATTTAGAAAGGGTGCACAAGTTAAGCATGGCTTCTGAAGACGAGCGGTGATAGCTGTGGTCTAGAGCAGTGGTTCTCAGCTCTCCCATCAGAATCCTTCGGGAAGCATCTTCAGACAAGAGCACTTTACCTGACCAAAACCAGGGTCAGATCTATGAATGAGCCGAGCATGGCAGTGCACGCTTGTAATCCCACTACTTGGGAGGCTAAAACAGGAGGATCTCAGGTTCATGGCCAGCCTCAGCCTAGTGAGGTCCTCTGCAACTAAGTGAGACCCTATTTCAAAATTTAAAAAATAGGGCTGGGAGTTTAGCTCAGAGGCACATTGCCCCTGGTTTCAATCCCCAGTAAAACACACACACACACACACACATGGTTTATGAATGGATTACTATCATAGATCCTCTCATGCAGTAGTTGATGAGATGAGATTCCTCTGTTGTTAATAGACTAAGATAACCAAATTGTTCTGTGGCATGTCAGGCCAGGAATATTTAGAGGAGGTCTTTTTGAAAGTATTGTGTGTCCATTACATGGAAAACAAGGCTGGATGTGGTGGCACATGCCGGTAATCTCAGCACTTTGGAAGGTTGAGATTCAAGGATAACTTCAGCAACTTAGCGAGACCCTGTTTCAAAATAAATAAAATAGAGCTGAGAACTGGCTGCCCCTGGATTCAAGACCCAGTACAAGAGAAAGAAAGAAAAGGTAATAACAGAATATTCTAAAACCAGGACAAGTAGGTATATTTGTGGGACATTTGATTTGAGATGAGCCTGAACGATGGAATGGCATTCTGTTTAGGTGGGTTTCCTTTCTTGACACTTGTGAGGGTTCTGTGTCTCTTACCCGCCTGGCTCCTGCCCTCCAACACACCTCAGGCAGTGTGGTGAACTGCAGGACTTGGGGAAGCCTCATGCCAGGCACAGTGGTACACACCTGTAATCCGAGCAGGACGATGGCCAATTCAGGGCCAGCTTGGACACTTTAGCAAGAGCTGGGGATGTAGCTCAGTAGTAGAGCTCCTGGATTTGATCCCTAGTGCTCAAAAACGAAGTTGAGGAAGCCTCTGACTTCTCTAGTGTAAATATAGACTGCTGTGGTCTCTGTCACTGGAGCCTCACAGATCACCTTGGTTTCTCCTCTCAGCCAGAGACAGGAGGGAAAGAGACAGGACTGGCGAGCAGGCCCTTGGCATCCAGAGGTGCTGACAGCACGCTAGCAAAAAGGGCATGTCATACATACCATTTGTTTTGTGGGTATGAGGGCTTATCATCAAAACCGGTTTTGTAGTTTGTTTTTGTTTTTTTGTGGTACTAGGGATTGAACCCAGGGGCATTCTATCTCTGAGCTACACTTCCAGTCCTATTTTATTTTTTGTTTTTTTTTTGTTTTTTTTTTTTTTGGTTTTTCTTTGGCGGTACTGGGGATTGAACTCAGGGGCATTCTACCTCCGAGCTATACCCCCAGCCCCATTTTTTATTCTTTATTTTGAAACCGAGTCTCACTAAGTTGCGGAGTGCCTCACTAGGTAGCTGAGGCTGGCCGCGAACCCGGATCCTCCGGTCTCAGCCTCCCGAATGCTATTTTTTGTTTTGAAACAAAACAATAGTTTGTTGAGGCTGGTCTTGAATCTGCAATCCTCCTGTCTCAGCCTCCCAAGTACTGGGATTATAAGCATGTAGCACCAGGCCCAGCTTCCTTCTGTTTGTGTGTTTGTTTGTTTGTGGTCCTGGGGATGGAACCCAGGAATGTTCTGCCTCTAAGCTACATCACTAAGATGCTGAGGCTAGCCTTGAATCCGTGATCCTCCTGTCTCAGCCTCCAAAGTACCAGGATGACTTTATAGTTTGACAGACAGCTTTGAGTAAATTAAAGAGTTTACCTAAGTGACATTCAAGTAAATGTGTAATTTAGAAAGGACGTGGACTGCTGGGCATGGTAGCACATGCTTGCAGGACCAGTACTTGGGAGGCTGAGACAGGAGGATCGCAGGTTCGAGGACAGCCTAAGCAAGTAGTGAGACTCTTAGCAAGATCTATTTCCACACAAGAAATAAAATCGGGCTGGGGGTAAAGCTTGAAGGTAGCATGCCTCTGGGTCCAATCCCTAGTACCACAAAATATAAAAAATAAAATAAAATTGAATACATATCTACAAAACTGCTGAAGCTCATACCAGCCCTGCAAAGGATTCATTTATCCCTAATTTGAGGAAACTGAAGCTTTGAGAAGGTTAAATAAATTACCCAACAGTATAGCTAATGAGTCCCAGAACCGGAATCTAACTAATTCCTTGGGATTCTATATTTCCCTCACTAGAAAAATTGATGTCTATTAATAGTGACTGGAGTCTAGCACTGTAAATACTAAGTACTTCATAACATTACCAATGTAGCTTTTTTATTTTCAGTGCTGGGAATCAAATCCCCTAGCCCCCTTTGTGTGTGTGTGTGTGTGTGTGTGTGTGTGTGTGTGTGTGTGTGTGTGTGTATTGTGTTAGTTACTAGCGATTGAATCCAGGAGCATTCTGCCTCTTAGCAACACCTAGCCCTATTTTACTTATTTTGAAACAGGGTCTCACTAAGTTGCTGAGGCTGGTGGTGAACCTGGGATCCTCCTGTCTCAGCCTCCCGAGCACTGGGGTTACAAATACGTGCCACCACGCCTGACATGATCAACTGGCTTTCAAATCACATATATCCCTTACTTTTTCTTCCTCCTGATAATCATGCAGTAGGCCTGGGGCCAAATTTCTAGGCTAGCTTGTGGTTGACTACTCATCTTTAATCCTTGCTGCACCTCCCTCCCCCTTTTTGTGTGCAGTTCTGGGGACTGAACGCAGGAGCATTCTGCCTCTGAGTTACATCCCCGCCCTTTTTTGTTTGTTTTGACACAGGGTCTCCCTACATTGCCCAGGCTGTCCTAGAACTTGCAGTCTTCCTGCTGCAGCCACCCAAGTTGTTGGGATTATAGGCATGCATGTGCCCCTATGCTGGGCCCTTCCACATGGGGGGGGGGTGGTTTACTAAGGATTGAACCCCTGAGCTGTACTCCCAGGCCTTTTGTTGTTTTGAAACAGGGTCTCACTAAGTTGCTGAGGCTGGGATTACAGGCATGCATCAGCCTGGCTCCCTTCCACTTTATTTATTTATTTATTTATTTATTTATTTATTTATTTATTTATTTATAGTACTGAGGATGGAACCAGGGAGTATGCTACCTCCAAGGTACACCCCCAGCCCTATTTTATTCTTTTATTTTGAAACAGGGTCTTGCTAAAGTTGCGGAGGCTGGCTGGAACCTGTAATCCTCCTGTCTCAGCCTCCCTAGTACTGGGATTACAAGCAAGTGCCACCATGCCCAGCTCCATTCCACATTTTTGAGAAACTTGTTTGTTTGTTTGTTTTGAATCCTTTCTTCATAAACCCAACATTCAAAGATGTTTTGAAAAGAAAAACATTAAGACTTTATTCAAGATTTATATCAGGCATTATAACAAAACAGCAGAACTTCAGCCTTTGGAATACTGTAACGGGACATCCCTTTGATACACAGTCCGGTATACTACTTAGTTACAGATCATTCTATGGAGACTTCAGGTATGAACCGGGGAGGTGAGCACAGTCACAAGCCGGAACGCCAGCAGTCTGAGTGCACGCCGTCAGGGGAGGCGGCCCATTTGCCCCTCAAGCCCTGCCAGCTGAGCACTGGGGGGGCCATCAGCGACCCGGCTGACAGGCACTCAGCAAGCACGCGCGCGCACACACACACACACACACGCACACACACGGTTTACCACGGAGGAGACAGTTCAGGGGCCAGCGAGTGAGTGAGCCGTTCACCCACAGCCAGGAGGGATTAGGACTGAGCTCTCCACTCCTCAGCTCCTGAACGAGAGCAGGGGCTCAACAGCAAGCACCTAAAGGTATGGACGGGAGGACACGGAAATCACGGACTCGAGCGAGTGAGCGAGTGCTTCGTAAACAGCCTGTCTCTAGGGCAGCAAGTTCAAAACATTCGTTTATATCCCCTCGTCAAGACACACCACTCTGCACACACGGATAAGCATGTTCACATTGTATGTCAGTTCACACAAACACGGATCATGGGTAAGTAAACACATTTTGCCAAAAATAGGACAGCTGCTCTCAGTTGTACAATGCGTGTAACCAACTCCCTGTCAACACTTGAAGGAACAAGAGTTACATTAAGACAGCAGTTTGGATACCTTTTCTAAGTTTATTTTTATTTTTTTGTGGTACTGGGAATTAAACCCAAGGGCATGCTACTCCTGAGCTACAACCCCAACCCAATTTTATTTTTATTTTGAAACAGGGTCTCACTCAGTTGCCAAGGCTGGCCTTGACCCTGTGATCCTCTTGTCTTCTCCCAAGTTCTGGGATTACAGGTGTGTACCACCACACCAAGTGGATGCCTTTTTTAATCTTGAACAGAAATAATACAGTATATCTGAGAGTACAGTGCTTCAAACTTTTTTGGCATAGTTAAGTGCAAACTGGATAGCCAGGTCTTGTTAGAACTTGTCATTGAAAAATCATGAAAGTAGGATTTTAAGCTCCATTGCTAAAGGCATTTATTATTTTGGCGAGGAAAAAGGTTTGCTAAAAAGCTGCTTCACTTAAACTTATTTCTGATGATTCTGGGGTATGCCCAACTATCAGATAAATACTTTTTTTGTTGTTGTTTGGTGGTACTGGGGATC
>PVLC010020440.1:0-29293 GCA_004027655.1 Graphiurus murinus | reverse complement strand
TTTTTTTTTTTTTTTTTTTTTTTTTTTTTTTTTTTTTTTTTTTTTTTTTTTTTTTTTTTTTTTTTTTTTTTTTTTTTTTTTTTTTTTTTTTTTTTTTTTTTTTTTTTTTTTTTTTTTTTTTTTTTTGCGGAACTGGGGATTGAACTCAGGGGCATTCTATCTCCAAACTATGCCCCCAGCCCAATTTTTTATTCTTTATTTTGAAACAGGTTCTCACTAAGTTGTGGAGGGCCTCACTAAGTAGCTGAGGCTGGCCTCGAACCCAGAGCCTCTGGTCTCAGCCTCCCAAGTACTGGGATTACAAGTGTGTACCACCACGCCCAGCTTTGTTTTCCTATTTCAGATAGATTACTTGAAGGGAAATATTTAATGTTGCATGCAGTTTGCATATAGTTATAACAGAGCCAATTATTTCTGGCTGCTGCTCTTGAGGACTACGGACAGTGACCTTCTGAGGAGGGGGCCTGGGGCCGGGGTGAGGAGTGGGCAGCAGCAGGTCCGGAGTTCTCTGCAAGCTGTTGGGATGGGGAGGGCTCGGTTTGGACGTGGATGAGGATTTGAGTGGCTGGGGGAATATAATTCAGACTCCAGCAGACAGGAGGGGTTGCAGGAAAGATGCAGCAGTGTGGGGGCGGCAGGGCGAGGGGCCCGCAGAGACAGAGTTCACCTGAATGGCTTGCCAGGCATGAGGCTCACAGTCTCCCCATAACCCCCCCACAGCAGCCCACTGCTGAGCATCTGTATCCCTATGAAATTCCCTGAAGATTCCATTTGGGGAAATGGTTCCCACTAGTTAAAGAGGAAAAGAAAAGTTTGAGCCTGGTAAGGTAGAGCTCAGCTGTAATCCTAGTACTTGGGAGACTGACACAGAAGAATTGCAGGTTCAAAGTCAGTCTCAGCAACTAAGTGAGGCTCTTGGCAACTTAGAGACCCTGTTTCAAAATAAAATAGGGCTAGAGTGTAGCTCGGAGGTAGAATGTCCCTAGGTTCAATCTCCAATACTACACAGGAAGAAAGGAGGGAGGGAGGAAGGAAGGAAAGAAAAAATTTGAGCACCATTAATCTAAGCTCAACTTTTTTTTTTTTTGACGTACTGATCATGAAACCCAGGAGCATTCTACCTTCAAGCTACATCCCCAGCCCTATTTTATTTTGAAACAGAATCTCACTGAGTTGCAGAGGGCCTCACTGAGTAGCTGAGGCTGGCTTTGAATCTGCAATCCTCCTGTCTCAGCCTCCCAAGTACTGGTATTACAAGTGTGCGCCACCACACCTGGCTTCTAACTCAAATTGTAACTTTATAACCCAGGAAACTGAGGCTACAGATAACCAGGATCACCTGAGGTTAGCCAGTCAGCCAGCCAGAAACAGAGCAGGGGACCTGGAACCCAGAGCTCTGGGCTGTTGGCACAGGGGCAGGGCTCTGCCCGCCATCAAAAGCACCCAGTACCTCTGGATGGTTCTGAACACCCCACTGACACTTGCTTTCCCTTCATGCAACAGCTCCGAGTGCTCATGGTGTGTCCAGCCCTGGGGGACAGGCACCAATGTGAAAAGACCTCTCCAACCCCTGGCCTCACAGAGCTTCCATTTCAAAGGGTGCAGAGGGCCACAGAGGGCAGGGCCGGAGCCAGCACACCAGACAAGAAGCTACTGAAGAATAATCCAGGGGAGAGGGGGTGGTAGTTCAGATCAGGTTGACCACAATGGACACTCAGTCATTTCCCTGTTTCTTTATTCGTTTAAGGAATGTATGCCCAGTGCCCACTGCTATGCACAGAGACTATTCTGGGCATTAGGAGATGGGGGAGGGGGACCAGGCAAATGTGTCTACCCTGGTGAGAATTTAAATCATAAGCACACAAATAAATTCTATGTTTTATTTTGAGCTCATGAGTGCTGTGAAAAAGTACTAGAGAGGAGAGGAGGAGCGAGGTGCTGAGGTGTGCATGGGGTGGGGGCAGCGTGTCGGGGTCAACGGGTGTCAGGACGGGCCTCATTGTGAAGGTGTGGTCTGAGCAAAGACGAGAAGGACGAGAGAGAGTGAGCCTGCTGGGCTCTGGGGGTGAACACTCTAGGCAGCAGATGAGACAGAAATGCTGGCTGGGCACGGTCAGCGTTCACTTAATGCCCAAGACACCGTGATGTGAACTTCCCTGCTCTGGCAGAGGCTGCGTAAATTTCAAGGTCATGTTCTATTGTCCTTGCCTTGTCCCAAGGCTCAGATTAATCCTGGGGGGGAGGGGGAGGTCCAGGGGTCACCCAGGATCAAAGCCATTTCTGGTGAGCTTAAAGGAAATAAATAAATAAATAGGAATAATCACACGCTCAAACCCCAAGCTCCCGCTGCCTGCAGGCGCTTCCTTCACACACAACCCTGGTGGCAAGAATGATGGGCGTCTGGTTCACAGAGGCAGCTGTGGAAGACCGAAGAGCTGAGGATGTGTGCTTAAGACAATATTGCTAGAAAGCTGTGGAGACAGGATTCAAAGCCAGATCTATCTGAATCCAAAGTCCCAGGACCTGCCCCTCTTCTAAGAGGATAAGAGATCTGTCCTCCTTCCCATCATGTCCTTGGAACAGCAAGGGAAACTAAGCCCCAGTTGCTCCTGGGGCACTTGCAGCATCTATGAGGACTGAGGGTGAGGAGGTGCGCTAGGACCTTGGGGAGCCCCCTCCCCTGAGGCCCCGGCTTGGGGCCAGGCTGCCAAAGGGCAGAGCCAACCCAGGGCCCGGCTGCAGTGAAGGAGGAGGTCAGTATTGCAGGCAAGGAGGAGGAAATTAATGCTCACACAGTCTAAAAGTACCTAAACTGCCACCGACTGGGGGCAGGAACCTCAGGGTCCACGAACTTGTGTGGGGACAGAAAAATTGCAATTACAAATGTAGGCAACAAAGCACAGTCTTCTGGGACTCTGACAGTGCCCGGGACTTTGTCACCAATAGAAATCACAGACATGTATGTTGTTGCAAAAAATCAAAATCCCCTCTCTGCCTATCACTACTTCAAAATTACTGTAGGCTCCAAATCTGCAGCTAGATCTTACTGTTTAGTGGGTTAGTAAAGAAGTACATATGTTACAATGTTTCAAATTTATTTATTTTTATTTTGTTGTTTGCAGTACTGGGGATTGCACCCAGGGGCATTCTACCTCTGAGCTACACTCTCAGTCCTATTTTTTTTTTTTTTTTTTTTTTTTGCGGTACTGGGGATTGAACTCAGGGGCATTCTACCTCCGAGCTATACCCCCAGCCCTATTTTTTATTCTTTATTTTGAAACCGAGTCTCACTAAGTTGCAGAGTGCCTCACTAGGTAGCTGAGGCTGGCCTCGAACCCGGATCCTCCAGTCTCAGCCTCCCGAATGCTGGGATTACAAGCATGCGCCACCACGCCCGGCTTCCTATTTTTTATTCTTTATTTTGAAACAGGGTCTTACTAAATTGCGGAGCACCTCACTAAGCTGAGGCTGACCTGGATCCTCCCGTCTCAGCCTCTCAAGTACTGGGATTCCAAGTCTGAGCCACCATGCCCGGCTCTTGAATTTATTGTATATTTTGATATATTTGTTTTAGCATGACTGATGCTCTTTGTAATCCAGTATATTATAATTTATTCATATAAAAATATTATTCTAGCCAGGTTTGGTAGTGCTCACCTATAATCTCAGTATTGGGAGGCTGAAACAAAAGGATCACAGGTTTGAGGCCAGCCTCAGCAACTTAGCAAGGCCCTCGGCAACTTAGTGATACTCTGTTTCAAAATAAAAAGATAAAATAAGGCTGGAGGTGTAGCTCAAAGGTAGAAAGGTAGAATGCCCCGGGTTCAATCCTCAGTACAAAATAATAATAACAATAATAATAATAATAATAATAATAATAATAATAATAATAATAATAATAATAAAGGGCTGGGGGCTGAGGGTGTAGCTCAGAGGTAGAATGCCCCTGGGTTCAATCCCCAGTACCAAAAAAAAAAAAAAAAAGTCTTATTCTAAAGAGGAGTCTGAGCCGGGTGTGGTTGCACAAGCATGTAATCCCAGGACTTGGAGGCTGAGACAGGATTGCAGGTTCAAAGACTATCTCAGCAAGCAGTGAGATGCTCTTCAACCCACCGAGACCTTGTTTCCAAGTAAGAAATAAAATTGGGCTGAGAGTGTAGCTCAAAGGTAGAATCCCTCTGGGTTCCACCCCAGTGCCACAATAAATAAATAAATAAATAAATAAATAAATAAATAAATAAATAAATAAATAAATAAATAAGTAAATAAAAATTTAAAAAAAAATAAAATAAAGAGGAGTCTATGGGCCTCAATGGACAGCCCACAGGCCCATCACACAGAGAGAACCTGCAATCTAGTCCTACTCCATCCTCCTACTGAGGAGAAAGCCAGGGCCCCAGTTACGCTGCACCTTGAATGGCCCTGTGTCCTTGGCGGATGGTGCCCTTTGGAGCCTTTGACCTTAGAGAAGCAAGCAGCTCACCCTCCTCAGTTGAGGCCCTAGCCCCAAGAGGCCTCACCCACCAGGCCCCAGGACGCTCCTACAGTGGCGCTGAGTCCTGGGAGCAGAGGGGAGCAGCAGCCCAGGAGCACACAGCTGGAGCCTGCCTGGCTTCAAGGCCAGCACAGCCTCTTCCACCTTGGTTGTTCCTCCACTTCTCCACTCCTCTGTCTCCTGGTGTGGAAAATGCAGATAAGAATCCCTGCCTAAAACCACTGGCTAATGGGCCCTGCACCCCGCCAGCCCAGGGCTGCCAAACAGCTGCTCAGATCCCCCACAGTCCTCTGGAGAGAGGCAGGGTGACTTCGTGGGGAGGTGGCATCTCATGTGGACTTTAATGATTACAGAGAGGGAGGGGGGCTGCGAGCAGAGAGGAGGAAACACTCTACAGATGACCCACGTGGGGCTGCTTCAGGGCCAGAGTGAGCCAAGGAAGGAGCAGGAAGCAGTGACAAAGGAGGCTGGAAAGTGCACCGGCCATGCGCAGAAGGCCTTGAGTGCCGAGTTTAAAGGTTTGAGTCTGCACCATCCAGTACGTGCCTATTTAAGTTCACATTAACTGAAGTTAGAAGTCCAGCTCCTCAGTCACATCAGCCACACTTCTAGTGCTCCTCGCCACGCGTGGTTAGTGGTCACCAAATTGGGCATATGTAGGAAGCCTGGTCCCTGCAGGACCAGCGGGACTCCAGCACCCACAGGCATTGGTGGCAGTGTGGAAGGGGTGGGGAGGGTGCCCCCCACTCACACTGTGCTCTGCCCACAGGTACATGGCCATCGTCCACCCCTTCCAGCCCCGGCTCTCAGCGCCTGGCACCAAGGCAGTTATCGCTGGGATCTGGCTGGTGGCCCTGGCCCTGGCCTTCCCCCAGTGCTTCTACTCCACCATCAAAGTGGACCAGGGTGCCACCAAGTGCGTGGTGGACTGGCCAGAAGACAGTGGGAGCAAGTCTCTCCTCCAGTAAGGCCTCCCAGGGCAAGGGTGGAGGGGTACAGTGCACATCCTCATGCAGTGTGTGCTTGTGGGTGTGCACAGGGCTCTGTGAGTTTATGTGAAGGGTCTTCTATGAGGGAGTCCTGCCCCATCAGCCCATCCTAAATTGAAAATATCCTAAGTCAGCCAGGTGTGGTGGTACACGTCTATAAGCCCAGTACTTGGGAGGCTGAGACAGGAGGATTGCAGGTTCGAGGCCAGCCTCAGCAACTTAGCGAGGCCCTTCGAAACATGAGATCCTGTTTCAAAATAAATATGTAATAGGGCTGGGGGTATAGCTCAGAGGTAGAAGGCCCCTGGGTTCAATTCCCAATAACAGAGAGAGAGAGGGAGAGAGGGAGAGAGGGAGAGAGGGAGAGAGAGAGAGAGAGAGAGAGAGAGAGAGGGAGAGAGGGAGAGAGGGAGAGAGGGAGAGAGGGAGAGAGGGAGAGAGAGAAGGAAAAGGAAAGGAAATATCCTAAGTAAAAAATGTACTTAATAGCCAGATGTGGTGGCACACATTTGTAATCCTAGTACTTGGGAGGCTTAGAAAGGAGGATTACAGGTTCGAGGACAGCCTCAGCAATTTAGTGAGTCTCTCAGCAACCTAGTGAGACCATTTTTCCAAATAAGAAATAAAATCGGTCTGGGGGTATGAAATAAAATCGGTCTGGGGGTATAGCTCAGAGATGGAATGCCTCTGGGTTCAATTCCCAGTAACACACACACACACACACACACACACACACACACACACAATGTTCTTAATACACCTAACCTGCTGCACATCCGAGCTTAGCAACACCACAAGCTTCAGTGACCCTGTCACCCTCGTGATAGTGTGGCCGACTGGGAGCCACAGCTCACTGCTTTGGCTGCCCCTTATCACAAGAGAAGGTCAGATCACACATTACTAGCCCAGGAAAATATCTGAATACAAGATTCAAAGCGTGATTTATACTGAATTTCCAATGTTTTTGCATCATAAGGTTGAAAAATCAGAGTCAAAGCAACCCAAGCCAGGTGATGCACATTCGTAATCTCAGTACTTGAGAGGCTAAGACAGGAGGGTCACAAGTTCAAGGACAGCCTCAGCAAGTAGTGAGCCTCTCATCAACCTAGTGAAACTGTTTCAAAATAAAAATAAAATAGGACTGGGGTGTAGCTCAGAGGTAAAACATTCCTGGGTTGAACCCCTAATACCACAAAAAAATTGGGGACCTTTCTATACTAAAAGTAACACTAAGTATGGGACCCATTCTAAGCACTTTGCATAATTTAACCATTTAATTATCTTACTATTATGGGGTAGGTATTATTTTTACTCCATTTTGGGGGTGAAGAAACTGAGGCACTGAAAAACCACCTAACCGGCAGAAGTCCACACCACAGTAAGTGGTGAGACAGAGACTCACAGCTTGTGTCTGAGCCACTCTGCCATTTAAACAAGATGTGTGTGTCCTGCAACAAGGACTGTGTGTGCATGCATATGGAGTATATGACACTACATGTCAGGCACACATGCTGCACCTTTCCGTGTCTGTGTGGGTACATGTGTGTGTGTGTGCAGGTGAGTGGTCATGTTCATAGATATGTATGTGTGCACACCGGTACATTAGGGACCACATGTGTAGAAGTGAGTTTGGAGGGCTCTGTGAATGCTTGGGCCACAAGGAATCAGGAGATTTGGGCAGAAAGGGCAGGTGGTGGGACCTGGGATGTGCCTGCTTCATGATGAGGTGAGCACGTGGGCCGGGGGCAGGGAGGGAGGAAGGGGCTAGAGTGTAGGCACAGCACTGCTGCTGTGTGACCCTGGCTGAGTCCTTTCCCGATTCTGGGCCTGTTTTCTAGGTTCTCGTGATGTGATGAGGCTTTATGATCCCCAAATACAACACTGTTAGTTCAGAGAGGAGAGAGATTGTGGAGTTGGTAGGCGGGTCAGGGTCTCGGCCTGTTCCCTTCTAGCTGGAGGACCCTCATAGTCACTCAGCGTTTTTGCATCTTTGGTTTTGTCTCTCTAGTGTGGGGTATTAATAATAATGAGATCATGTACATGAAGCCCTTAGACTGCCTAGCACAGAACTGATGCCCAATACGTGGTAGTTTAAATAGGGACAAACAAAAGCAAACCAGAGGTGGCATACTTAGTCCAACGAAGTCCCAGCTGCCCCAAGCTTGAGGGAGCTGCAGGGTGGGGGCCCAGGCCCTGGGATGGAGCCCTGGACGTTGGAGGTGCCCCTGGCTGCCCGCTCTGCAGGCCCCTGGCTCTCTTTCCAGGTACCACCTGGTGGTGATCGCCCTCATCTACTTCCTGCCCCTCGTGGTGATGTTCGTCGCCTACAGTGTCATTGGCTTCACGCTCTGGAAGCGCGGGGTACCCCAACGCCAGGCGCATGGTGCCAACGTGCGCCACCTGCGGGCCAAGAAGAAGGTGAGCTCTGAGGGTCAGACCTGCTCGGGCCAGGATGGGGCCCCGCCTGTAGTCGCGCCTAGGAGGGGGTGTTAGGAGGACGGGGTCAGCCTGTTGACTTCCCTTTTCGTGTGTGTGTGTGTGTGTGTGTGTGTGTGTGTGTGTGTGTGTGGTGTTGGGGATTGAACTCAGAAGCATTCTACCTCTGAGCTACACCCCCAGTCCTATTTTATTTTTATTTGGAAACAGGGTCTCACTAAGTTGATGCGAGCTTCACTGAGTTGCTGAGGCTGGCTTCAAACCTGTGATCCTCCTGTCTCAGCTTCCCAAGTACTGGGATTACAGGCGTGGGCCACCACGCCCAGCACTGTGACTTGTCTTTGTAAGAAGCCTGGGACAAAAGCCAGAAGTCCCTCCTCCCCAGCACACAGATTGACCTTTGAGCAAAGACAAAGCTAAAGGAACTTCTTAGAATGTTAGGGGAATCAGGGAACCCCAAAGCCCCACAGAATTTCAGATGCCTCCAAGGATCTTGGATAGAACCTTAACATGTTAGAATGTTGAATTTCAGAAAGTCCCTACAAGTACAGAGGAGGCACCTAGAGAGACTCTCAGAGAATCCTCAAATGCTAGAAATGCAGACCTCGGAGTTCTGGAGACCAGACGTAATCTGGCTTCTTCAAGTTTGTCTCCAACTTCTATGAGAAATGCCATGCCCCACCCCCCCCCACCCCCGCCATCCGGAGCCCCCAGGGGTTCAGATGGAGCATTCTGTGCTCTAGATATCCTCCACCCGCTCCCAAGCAACGCTCATCTCTGCTGCTCCCCTTCCTGCTAGGCAACCAGGGGAGGCAATGTGTTAACCAGGGCATAGCTTCCCCCAAAGTCTGCTCCGAACAGGGTAGTTCAGGGAAGCAGCTGGACATCAGGCACCATGGGGGTGTCCCTCTTTATGGAGAGCTGGTCTCCATTTGCCATCCCTAGCTTGCTTCCTTCCCATCCTTCTTGGGGTGCTGGGCAGCGTGGGAGGGTGCCTACAGATGCCAGGCTTTGGGGTTGGGGGGACGGGGACCCGGCCCCTGGGCAGAGGCTGGGATCCCTGGTTGGAGCGTCACCACCCACAGATAGAAGGGCAGTAGCAGACACAGACCCCAGGGAGGTGGCAGCTGGGAGCCCACTGGGGCCCTGCTAAGCATGGGATGAGGAGTGAGAACTCCTCCACCTTCCGAGGGGGAGAACAGCTCGGAGGAGGGGGGACCCGAGACCCCTTCTGTAGGAGGTGGCCACTGAAAGGAGTGAGGACTTCAAAGCAAGGACAGCAGTGTGTGCAAGGGCCTGCCCGAGTGGGGACCCAGCGGTGGGGGCTCTGGAGAGACTGGCAGCAGGTGTGCCAGGGGCTGAGGCTGTGGAGGCAGGGAGGTCTGGCCATGGGGGACTTTGGCACTCAGGTGCTGAGGAATAACCTGAGCCTGTCCTGTCCCAGTTTGTGAAGACCATGGTGCTGGTGGTGGTGACGTTCGCTATCTGCTGGCTGCCCTACCACCTCTACTTCATCCTGGGCAGCTTCCAGAAGGATATCTACTGTCACAAGTTCATCCAGCAGGTGTACCTGGCGCTCTTCTGGCTGGCCATGAGCTCCACCATGTACAATCCCATCATCTACTGCAGCCTCAACCACAGGTGAGCCCCACCCGCCGCCCCCTTCCACCTGGCCAGCCACCACGGGGGCTCCACCAGGTTCCTGCCTGAGCTGGGTCACCGCCCCAGCCCCCCGTGGCCACAGCACAACCCTCCCTGCACCTGGCTGGAGCCACCTCCTCCCCAAAGCCTGGTGCCATCACCTGGGTTGGAGTGCCATTGTCTCTGTACTCCTGAGGTCTCCTCTGGGCTCTGTGAGAGACAAGGAGAAGCCAGAAGGCAGGAGGATGGAAGGAGAGATAGAAGCAGAAAGGACAAAAAGATGGGAGGAAGAAAGAGCCAAGTAGAGGAGGAAGGGTTATTTCTGATGTGATTTTGGGGGGGGGGGGACACTGGGGATTGAACCCAGAAGCATTCTACTTTTGAACTACACCCCCAGTCCAGTTTCATTTATCTGGAAACAGGGTCTTGCTAGATTGATGACAATCTCACTACTTGCTGAGGCTGTCCTCAAACCTATGATCCTCCTGTCTCAGCCTCCCAAGTACAGGGATCACAGGCGTGAACCACCACGCCCAGTTCTGATGTGATATTTTTAAGAGATTTCTTCTGAGGATTCACCTGGAGCCAGGTGAGCAGACTCTATCTAGCCTATGAAGCACCTCCTCTCTGATCAGGATGGAATCGTCTGGTCCTTTTGGCCCTTTTGCTTCTAGGGAAGTGGAATGTGAGAGGGGCTAGGCCCTTGGAGGGGGGAGCCAGGCAGGAAGTCCCGAGTCCTGGCCTTCCAGCCTGGGAAGCCCCTGCAGGTGGTGCAGCTAAGAGGAGACAAGAGGTGGACACTCAGTCTTGGCTTCAGCAAGACTGACGCAGGGGAGGTTGGCCCTGGGCCTTTCACCACCTCGCCACCCAGGAGTCCAGTCACTCACAGTGCCAAAACACCCGCCCGCCTGTGCCAGGCCAGGAGGGAGATGGGAACTGTAATTGGTGTGCTTAATGGGTACCCAAATACTCCAGCTCCTGAGAAGTGAGTAGGTAACAGAGAGAGCTGCCCCATTATACAAATGAGCAAACTGAGCCTGAGAAAGCCTCTCCTCAACCCCTGCCCAGACAGTGGAGCCAGGACTCCGTGTGTCTCCAAGGCCCGTCATCTTACCCCCACCCCACATTTCTCTTCCATGAGACTGGTGGGAGAACTTGGAGACTGAAACAGTCACACGAGGGAGGGACCACCAGCACACCATGTCTGTCTATGTGCTGTCACTCTCCTGCCATCCAACCACACAGTCTCTGGGTCTCTGAGCAACAACCCAGGGCTCTAGAGGTTCCTGCAGTCACCCCTGAATCACTCATAAGTGACGGCAGAGCCAGGCGTGGTGGCACATGCCTGTAATCCCAGTACTTGGGAGGCTAGGACAGGAAGATCGCAGGTCCAACGCCAGCCTTGGCAACTTAGCAATGCTCTCAGCAAACTAGTGAGATGCTGTTTCCAAATAAGAAATTGGGCTGGGGGTATAGCTTGGAGGTAGAATGCCTCTGGGTTCAATCTCCAGAACCAAAAAAAAAAAAAAAAAAAAAAATGATGGCACTTGCTCAGGTGTGCTCTGGAACATGTCTGGTACTCCAGGCAGAACTCTTCATTCAGAAAATACTCACTGGTGTTTTCATACCTTTCACAGACTGGTGGTACATACCTGTAATCCCAGTACTTAGGAGACTGAGACAGGAGGACCACAGGTTCAAGGACAGCCTTAATAACTTGGCAAGTCCCTCAACAACTTAGTGAGAACCTGTTACAAAATAAGAAATTAAAAAAGGGGTATAGCTCAGAGGTAGAATGTCCCTGAGTTCAATCCCCAGTACAGGCAGGCAGGCAAGCAGGCATTCCTCTATAGCTGTACTTGTTTGCAATCATGTCTGTCACCTAATTACCCACTTCAATTACTAGAGGAAACTCCAAAATACTTCTAGCTGTTTCCAAGAGTCAAATCCACTAAAGAATGAATCTTTCAAGAAACTGAGCAATGGGAATGGCAGGCTCTTCAGAGTGAGGCAGCAACTCTCCTGGAAGGGAGCTTGTCTCCCAGGGCTGAGAGCAGCCCCATGACAGTTCTTGTTCCCCTAACTCCCTTGCTCAGGGTGACTCTCCATCCCCTAGGTTTCGCTCTGGATTCCGGCTTGCTTTCTGGTGCTGCCCATGGGTCACACCCACCGAGGAAGATAAGCTGGAACTGACTCACACACCATCCCTCTCCATGAGGGTCAACAGGTGCCACACCAAGGAGACTTTGTTCATAGCTGGGGACGCAGCCTCATCCGAGGCTACCAATGGGCAGGTTGGGGGCCCCCAAGCGGGGGAGCTTGCTGAACCCTAAAGCTTGTACCAGCTACAGGGCCAGTGACTGGTGGTGCATACCTGTAATCCCAGTACTTGGGAGGCTGAGACAGGAGGATCATAGGTTCAAGGCCAGCCTCAATAACTTAGCAAGTCCCTCAACAACTTGATTGAGAAGCAGCCAATCAAGAGACCAGATCTAGCCGGGCGTGGTGGCGCACACTTGCAATCCCAGCATTTGGGAGGCTGAGACCGGAGGATCCGGGTTCTCGGCCAGCCTCAGCTACCTAGTGAGGCACTCCATAACTTAGTGAGACCCGGTTTCAAAATAAAGAATAAAAAATAGGGCTGGGGGTATAACTCGGAGGTAGAACACCCCTGAGTTCAATCCCCAGTACCGCAAAAAATAATAATAATAATAATAATAATAATAATAGCCAGGCGTGGTGGCGCACCCTTGTAATCCCAGCATTCCGGAGGCTGAGACCAGAGGATCCGGGTTTGAGGCCAGCCTCAGCTACCTAGTGAGGCACTCCACAACTTAGTGAGACCCGGTTTCAAAATAAAGAATAAAAAATAGGGCTGGGGGTGTAGCTCAGAGGTAGAATGTCCCTGAGTTCAATCCCCAATACCGCAAAAATAAATAAATAAATAATAATAATAGTAATAAAAGAGACCAGATCTGAAAGTTTGGCCCACCCTTCAGTACACCAATGGGAAAACAAGATGGCGCCAGCTCTATAGAGGATGCTGGCACTAACAGGACTCAGCCACCTATCCACCTCAAGGATCCGGTAAGGGTTAGAGAAGACAGGGTGAGCCAACACCTATCTAATCTAGGAGTTGCAAACTCAAATGTCCTCCTGGGGCATACAACATAATGAGTAAATTTGATCCAGTATAAAAGAAAAACTGCAAATATGAGTTGGAGTACTTAGGAAGGGTGGGGACTGTGGCAAACCGGAGGGCACGGACATCCAAAGGGGATGGCAGCTGCTCAGCCCTGGACAACTGCTCTCAGGCGGAAATGGGAGCTCACTGTTGCCAGATCTTTCAAGAAAAGCCAGAAATCCGAATGTGCATGTGAAACTTTCAGACTTGTTAAATTTGGCTCACTAAAAATGTTTATAAACTTTAGAGAAGACAACAAAGCATACCACCATGGAGAGGTAGCTTCTATTCTGAAAAGTTCATTGGCTGTAAGTGGACCCAGGGCTTCTCTGCCTCAGAAGCAAAGAAGTCAGATATAGCCCCCAAGTAGATGGAGATTATACATCAGAAGGAACTTCAGCTGAGTTGCCTTGAGCAAGTCACTCGCCCTCAGTCTCTTCCTCTCCCAACTGGCAAAATTACCTGCCAGGGATGCTATGAAGATCAGTGGAGTGATGTCTACAAACTAGCAGGCTACAATAAACGTTAGCCATGATTCTTAGGTTACTAAACCAGCACCACCCAGAGTCAGCAATGCAGCTCCTACCACCACATCTGCAGCCTCAAACACTGTCCCAACTCCCAGAATGCTCCAGGCCTGGCCCAGTCCTCCCCAAGGGGGCACCTTTCCCTGCTTGCTGACTCAACCTCCACACCCCAGTGCCTCTCTAGACCTGTGCTACAAGGCAAATGCACACTCAAAGTCCCATGTCATCTGTGTTCTCCACAGTCACTGTGGAACAGACACTGGCACAATGTCGGTGCCCCAAATAAAGGGACTCTGATCTCAGCAAGTCACTCCTGGGGAGCCAGTCAGACCTGTGCTTGTGGCTGAGGATATCACAGTGCACCTGGGTGCGCTGATGTGAAATCCACTGAAGGGCTGAGGGAAGATTCCAAAACAGCAGCCTTGGGGCAGACCAGCAATCTTTTAGGGTTAGGGTGGGGATCAGAGAAGGGCTAATTTCCTACAGCCATGTTGTTAGGATCCAGGAGGGGAAGAATGCTGCAACCCTTCCTCTCTGGCTGTTTCAGTGTCCACATGCCTTGAGACTGGCGGAGAGGGAGATCTGCTTGGGGGTAGAAAGGTGACCAGTCCTGCCCTGTCCTCTCATTAAGCCCAAGCAGCCCCTGGAAGCCATTTCATTTTCCCCTTGTTCCAAAAAACGAGAAGGACAGTGGTGGGGATGCCAGGATTAGCACAGGAACTGGCAGGGCAAGTGCTGGAGACCAGGGGAGAGGCGACCCCTGTGACGGTTTCCAGGGACAGTAAAGAAGTCCTCATGCAAAACCAAGGCTGGGAGCCGAAGACCATACTCTTTATTTTAAATTCTCTCCCCCACCCGGAGGGCCACATCCCAAGATCCTCCTCCCCTCTCCCCAGCCACGAAGCATCACTCGGCTTTTTGACTTGATACAAAGTTTACTAGGTCATACAACATGGCTCACAGAAGCGATGGGAAACTCCAGTGATGGCATTGTTTGTGAGTTGGTTCGTTCCTTCTACCCCAAAAGGCGACAAGACGTTTTCCCACATGACTCCCCACCTCCCCCATGAGACAAACAGAATGCAAGACTGTCACGATGTGGTTAGGACCAGTTCCATGGACACAAGATTTAGTGGCATCGACACATCCTGATGGGACGCCAGGCTGAGGTGGGTGCTGGGACAGGAGGAAGCGCTAATGCTATGTCCACACTTGCCCTCAGGCTGTCCCCTGGGACGGGGAGTCCGGCAGTGTCTGCTGGTGATAACACACTTCACACAGGAGAGGCGACCCCAGGATGGGCTTTGCAGGCCAGGGGCCTGTCCGATGGTGGGGCTTTTCCATCTGAGCCAATGAACAACTCCGATGGGCGGGTGCCTATGGTAGAGATGGGTGCGGCTACATTTCACACGTGGGAGAGGCACCACTGGGTGGAAATCGAATCATGCAGAGTGGCGGGGCAGGTGGGAGGGGTCCAGGTGAGAGAGATTATCAGCAGCACACACTCTATCTTGTACCCTACATTATATGCCATCTGTTGGATAGCTTTCCTCCCCGCTGCAGTGTGGCGGGCTCTGGCGCCGAGGTCTCCCAGCACAGCTCGCTGAGAGGAATAAGGGGTCTTCGCTTTTAGAGAGAAGTGCTGGAATGGCAGCGGGCTGGGGTCCTGGCCTCTTAGCTGGTCATCTCTCCTCGGAGCCGCACGCCCACGGCCGTGATCAGGGCGGCCCCCTTGCCGCTACCGTCTTCAGACAGGAGGAAGGACACGTTACACTTGGGTGACAGTTCCTTCACGGTTTGGTACATGATTCTGGAGAAGCTGAAAAAGGTAACGAAACGGAGATCAGTAGGGGAGAGGAGAACAGACGCCTGGCTCACCCGAGAACCCAAACATACCCATCAATAAGGTGGGCAGGCCCTTTTAAAAGTAGCTTCCGCCAACTGACAAGTTAGGGGTATTATCACAATTCCCAGCAGAGGACACAACTGAGAATCCCGAGGGCTCGGGCATGAGGAGCACCTTCACATACCCCCACCCCAGAGGTTGGGACTTGTAGAGAACCTGAAAACCAAAGATGCTCAGGTCTGGGCAGGGACCACTGAGGCAGGCCCAAGCTGGTCGTGTTGGGTTAGTTCAGGATGCTATAGGGGAATGAACACTACCATCCCCAACTGCATCTCTGAGACCCCTGGCCCACCACTGTCCACAGCCTGGCACCCAGGACCTGCAGCTCCCCAGTAAGGGATAATCTTCAAGTGCGAGGTGACTTGAGGTGTTTACATTTTGTGCTGAAAATGAGAGACAGGGTCAGACTGAGAATGTTTGGGACAATGGAGATCTTAGAAGTAATGACTTCCCTTTGTTGAGCATCTACAAGGTGCATCATACTTTATATACATAATTCCTAGCCGGGCGTGGTGGTGCACACTTGTAATCCCAGTACATAGGAGGCTGAGACAGGAGGATCCAGGTTCGTGGCCAGCCTCAGCTAATTAGTGAGGCTCTCTGCAACTTAGTGAGAACCTGTTTCAAAATAAAGAATAAAAAAATAGGGCTGGGTGTATAGCTCAGAGGTAGAATGCCTCTGGGTTCAATCCCCAGTACCAACAAAACAAAACATATATATATACATAAAAACAAAACATATATATAATTTCTGTTATCCCATGAAGGATTTGACTAGGATGAGAATCAGCAGAGATACGGCTTCTCAATGACGGGAGCCAAGGTTGAATCTAAGAGTGCGTAGCTCCAAAGTCCAGACCACTCCCCATGTGCTGCCTCTGGTGACAAGGGGGAACAACCAAGAAGGTGGAGGCACAGGCGAGAGGATGGAGCAAAACAGATGGTATCATCGCACGCCATGGCACAGGGTACACAGGGTACCTCTCTGGAGCTGGGGTGGGGTGGGGGGTGGTTATAAGCAGAATGACACTATGGCCCAGTTTACTCAGTATGGTCCCAGTCTGCCTACGTCCCAGAGTAACTATTTGCAGCACTCTTTTCACTCGCAAAAGTACCCCCAGTTTAGACATGGCCACTCATTAATAAGAGCCAAGCTTGTGGACATGCAATGAGTCAAATAGCAGATGGGGTCACATGTCCTTCTCTGACACGGGGTGTCAGACACTTCACCAAAAGGTGGCCCCTCTCTCCTCTCCTTGCCACAAAGCCTGGCTGTCACTACGCCTGCCCTTCCAGAGTCTCCACAAACTTTGATTTTGCAGGTGAACAAGACAATGGAACAGCCGGGCGTGGTGGCACACGTTTGTAATCTCAGTACTTGGGAGGCTGAGACAGGAGGATCGCAGGTTCGAGACAAACTTCAGCAACTTAGCAAGGCCCTACGTAACTTAGACTCTGTTTCCAATTTTTCAAAAATAAAATAGGGCTGGGGATGCAGCTCAGAGGTAGAATGCCCCTGGGTTCAATTCCCAGTAACACACACACACACACACACACACACACACACACACACACACACACACAAATGGAGTTGGGTATGGTGGCACACCCCTGTAATCTCAGCAGGGCAGTCTCAGTAACCTAGCAAGCCCCTGTTTTAAAGCAAAAAAAATAAAAAGGGCTAGAGGTGTAACTTGGAGATAGAATGTCCCTGGATTCAAACCCCAGTACCAAAAAAAGGGCCCTCACGCCCCTTTCTTAGTTTCCTCTCCAAACTTACAGAGCATGGCCTTGGGGCTGGCTGCCACTAGCCAGGCTTATGGGCAATCCAAGCCACTCTTACTCCCCTTCCCAGCTCACCTCAGAGGGGCTCATGCCGCGTCTGTGTGTGAGCTGGCCAAGGGAAGCTGGGCTCCGCTCCCCAAGGACCTCAAATTCTAGAGCTGCTCATTTTCCCAGATAGGCCCCATCCCTGTGCCCAGCGCAGTGTCCCTGCTGGGAACCACACCCCGAGACCCTGGAACCTCCAGGGAACTCAAAGACCCAGGAAGCTCTGCCATCCCAACCGAGATGCCCCACTCACTGCGGATGAAGCTTGTAGAGCGTCCCGTCCACCCCCACGGTCACATTCAGGTGGTCCAGCCCTCTGTTCTCTCGGATCTTGTCCACCACGGCGGCCATGCCAGCGCCACACAGCTGCGCAGCCCTCTTGGAAACCACCCCGCACACCGTCTTGACGAGGATACTGTCGTCACACGTGCTGTTCAGACCCAGCTGCTGGAGGATGGCCCGGACCTGGAGCAACGCTAACCGGTCACTGCAGAGGACGGAAGCCAGAGCACTGGATGAAAGCAGGACCCAGACAGCAGCGTGGGGACTGGCTCCAAAGGCCTGGCCCCAAATCATTGTACTTATCTATGGACAGCTCTGGGGGGGGGGGGGGCTTTACAATATTAACTTTTAAAATGGTCCTCAAGGTATCTAGAGAAATAAAAATTGGGAAATTAAAACTATCCTATCACCAAAATCCTAACACCTAGGAAAATGCTGTGTGTGTGTGTGTGTGTGTGTGTGTGTGTGTGTGTGTGTGTGTCTGATACTGGGAGTGGAACTCAGGGGCCTCCTACCTGTGGAATATACCCCCAGCCTTACTTTATTTTTTTTTATTTTTTTATTTTTTATTTTTGCGGTACTGAGGATTGAACTCAGGGGCATTCTACCTCCGAGCTATACCCCCAGCCCTATTTTTTATTCTTTATTTTGAAACCGAGTCTCACTAAGTTGCGGAGTGCCTCACTAGGTAGCTGAGGCTGGCCGAGAACCCGGATCCTCTGGTCTCAGCCTCCCGAATGCTGGGATTACAAGCGTGCGCCACCACGCCCGGCTCCTTACTTTATTTTTTATTTGGAAACAGGGTCTTGCTAAATTGCTAAGAGCCTCACTAAGTTGCTGTGGCTGACTTTGAACCTATGATCCTCCTGTCTTAGCCTCCCAAGTATTGGGATTACTGGTGTGTGCCATCACGCCTGGCTTTACTAATATTTTAATAAATTTCCTTCCAATCTACCTTTCCTAGATGTCACTACACAAGGGCACTGTTCTTATGATATGCAAAATGGGGTCATCTTTTTTTTTTTTTTTTTTTTTTGTGGTACTGGGGATTGAACTCAGGGGCATTCTACCTCCGAGCTACACCCCCAACCCTATTTTTTTTTTTTTTTTATTCTTTATTTTGAAACCGAGTCTCACTAAGTTGCGGAGTGCCTCACTAGGTAGCTGAGGCTGGCTGCGAACCCGGATCCTCCGGTCTCAGCCTCCCGAATGCTGTGGGGTCATCTTTTATTTGTGTTTTTCTTTCTTTTCCTGTTTCATACCTCTGAGCAATTTCCCACAGTCCTGTCTGAGAGATGATTGTAATGGCTGCCCTAGTGTTCCATTCTGGGCATGCACAGTAATTTACTTCATCATTTTGGAGAAAGATTCCTGCTTATCTGCTATTATCAAGTAACATCTTGATGAAATTTCTTGTTTATAAATCTGGCATGTACCTCTGATTTTTCCTTAGGATATGTTTCTGGGTCCAAGACATTTTGGTCCATATTGCCAGAGGCTTTTCAGAAAATTATGTTAACTTACTCTCTCATCAATATGGTATTTTGTCATAGGTGTCCTCATCAGAAATGATCACTCTTGGCTGGGTGTGGTAGCCCACCCCAGTACTTGGGAGGCTGATACAGGAGAATCACAAGTTTGAGGATAGCCTTAGCAACTTAGTGAGGTTCTCATTGATTTAGCAAGACCTTGTTTCCAAGTAAAACTAAAAACAGGGCTGGAGATGTAGTCCAGAGGTAGAATGCCCTGGGTTCCATCCCCAGTACAAAAAAGAAAGAAATGATCACTCTTAAAAACTTTTGACAATTTCACAAGAAAGGAGCCTTCACACTGTGGTTCAATTTGCCGTCTTCTCTTAATAAGGATGACTTTTTTCCACTTGTTTACTGGTCATATGAACTATCTGCTATGTTCCAGGACTTTTTTCTTTCTAAGATACTTGTCTTATTTGCATTAAATTGAAGAGAAGACAATGATGTCAATGAGGAGGAGGAAGAAAATGACAACACTATGGAAAAAGATATGGTAGTTCCTCCAAAAACTAAAACTGGAATTACCGCATGATCCAGCAGTTCCATCCGTGAGCACATACACAAAGGCAGCGAAGCAAGGACTAACAAATGTCTGTACCTCCATGTTCATAGCAGCATTATTCACAATAGCCAAAAGCCAAAAGCAATAACCCATGTACCCACCTATTGATGAATGGATAAACAAATTGTGGTCTGTGCACACAAGGGAATATTATTCAGTCTTAAAAAGGGAGGAAATTCTGGTCCAGGCTATAACATGGAGGAACCTTAAATAGAGTATGCTAAGCAAAATGAAACACACACAGAAAAGGACAAATACTGTATGATTAGTAGGATTCATAGAGGCAGAAAGCCAGGTAGTAGGAAACCATCCCCACTCACCTCTCAATCTGAGAGAGATACTTGGTCTCAAATATGCCCCGGGTCTTGAGCGGCTCAGAGATCTGCCCTCGGAAGAGGAATCCCCTCTTGGTGAAGTCGATCAAGATGTTGCGGACGATTTCGCCCAGGTACATGCCACTGATCATCTTCTCATACCTGAGGCAGGAGGAAGGGGGCTGTGGCGTCGTGGCCAAGGGCCCTGGCTCTCAGTCTTTCTGAGTGTCAGAGCATCATCAGGGCCAAGGGCCTGCCCCATGTGCCCCAGCAGAGGCAGAGAGAGTACCAGGAAGGACCAGGAAACCCTCTACCCTTGCCACATCAAACATAAACCCCAGCATCCACAGCTGACTTCGAGAAGTCTTCCTCCCCACGACCTCCTGCTTTGCCTGGCTGAATCCCGCTAGCTCTGGGCCAGACGCCCTGTCCCAGGCGAGGTCTCTCGTGCCCCCTGACTGGCTCTACCTGCCTGTTCCTGGCTCCCTCACACCTTGCGTACCCTTCTTCTCAACGCACACACAGGCTCACTGCCTCTCGTCACCACTGCACTGACTGATGGGCCCAGGAGGAAGAAGTGCGTGTGTCACACAGCCAGGCAGGGTGCGAGGCTCTCAGCAAAGTGCTCAGTACGTGGCTGCAGAATAAGCAAATGACTGGGCTGAGTCTTAAAGGGACAGGATGGCAATAGAGGGAGAGTTCCTCAATTTTCTGAAGGTTTACAAATACCCAGAGTGCTAGTCAAGTGCACAGCAGTGATACGGCCAAACAAATGGGAGAATTCAGGAAGCTACGACACTCCCAAAGTCAACCTGCTCTTAGGGCTCTTAATTTCCTACCCTCTCCTTGCTCAAGGGCCTCAAGAAATGACAAGGGATTTAGATGCTTCCACAGCACACACCCAGTATCCCCAAGCTGAGAAGGGTCTGCTGGGATCTGGATACTCCAGGACACTTGAGAAGACGTCATGTGACCCATAGGAAGTGGGGGACAGTAGGGGATGGGAGAGTGTGGGTGTCATTACAATCCCCATCCAGCCCTTCTCATTCCACCAGGGGGGCAAGCTCAGCTTGGTGCCAAGATGGCTTTAAGTCCTTCCAATACTTGCTGATTTCCTTTGCAACAAAAGGGGTCTTGGCTTAGAACCTCTGGCAAGGGGGGCAATATTTAGCCAAAATTGAATAATAGAATTGAATAACAAGAATTAAATCATTATATTCATTTCATGATTATCATCCGTTTATAGTAATACAGTTTTCCATTTTTCTCTTTGAAAATAAGTTGATTTTTTAAAATCACTAACAGCAGAGGCATTATTCAAAAAGGGGAAAAATCTTGAGCATGGCAGGGAAACGCCTTATGTGGGGAAGTGCTACCCAGCCCTTCTTGCTGTGCCTGGGGACACAACTTGGACCAACTCGTCCTGGCCATTGCACTGGACGGTCTCATTCCTGAAGGCTGGAGGCAAAGGGTCGTGCATCTCATTTCTGAGGGGGTACTGCCATTTCAGACAGGGTCCCTGTGACCTGAGCTGCAAAGTTTAATACAACCACTAGGTGGCGCAAGAGGTCCACGGCGGGAAGGCAAGTAGCGCTAAAGGATTTGTGGCTCCACCCTCAGCCCATCCCACACTGTGTGATGGAGAAGAAATGCCCAGCAGAGAGGCCAAGTTCACTGTCACTTGTTCTCTGAGCATATTCCGGGCCATCTTGTACCATATCAGGGTCCCATCCTCCCAGGATCCCTGCTGTCCCTAGGCCAAAAGCTAAGGTCAGGAGTGAACCACAGAGACCAGGCTCCAAGCCTCTATCTAGACCTCACTCTTCCCAGGAACTCCTTCTACTGCAAGAGGCAGAATGTGGCCAAACACTCCCTATCCTGAGGTGCCTCCCCCACCAGCTAGGTACCTTTGCTTCCCAGCATTTAGAGAATACTCGTCCACCATTCTGTCATAGTCTGTTCTAATATCCTCCAGACTCCCGTTGTCTCCAAAGGCACCCCACTCCATGTTGATACACATCTGCCCTTCGTTCCCCTCCAGTAACTCCACGTTCTTCATCTCCTCCATGTAGCAGGCATTAGAGCCAGTCCCTGCAACACAAAGGGCAATGAGTGGCCACCATGCTTGAGGGACCAGTGACTCACCCAGGGCCCGGGGTCAAAGATGAATATGTTTTTTACATGAACAAAGCAACTCTTTTGCTTTCCCAATGTTTTCCAGGAACACTTCAAGATATAAATGGAGCATCAGAGTAAAACCACCCAGAGAGCATCACAGTAACTTGCTTTATGCCAAGAATTTCATGTGTTGACCTGTACAGGGAGGGCTATAGTTATGTCAACAGAAGATGGTCTTACAACAAAGGAATATATCTCACATGGTAGAAGTTTAGGTAATATTCAGATTGGAAAATATATATATATATACATATAAAATAAATATAATACAATGCACTACTATGAATTATCTACTACTATACCCCATTTTTCTTGTCAAAGATGATCACTGACTATGCCTGCTCAACCAACTCTCCTACATGTTTTGGAATGAAGCCCACCTTTTCTAAAGCAATTGTTCATCCAAGCATGGTGGCACACACTTATAGATAGCCCCAGTACCTGGGAAATTGAGACTGGAGGTTCAAGGACAGTCTCAGCAAGTAGTGAGACTCTGTTCAACCTAGTGAGATCCTGTTTCCAAATAAGAAATAAAACCAGGCTGGAGGTGTAGATCCAAGGTAGAATGCCTCTGGGTTCAATCCCCAGTGTCACAAAAAATAAGATAAAATAAAGCAACGGTTCCTCACCATTTTGGTATCACACACCTCTTGGAAAATCTGATGATGCTGAGAAAAAGGAGCATCCCTCTGGGGTCCCCACACATGCACACACACAGTCTGGCATACGGCTTCCAGGGCTCAGGAGCCTTTGATTTCTGTTTTTTAACTCCCTAGAGCAGGATGACTCAAAGTGATTGCCCAGGTCTTGGGTGGGGCCACAAACTGCTCTTCCAGTACATAAGGAGCTAAGTAAAGAAATTGGGAAAAGCACTCACAGCAGTTTTAATTGCCACAACAGACAGGTTTGTGGTCACTGGACTTGTCTTACTGAATAGACTGAAATTTTTGCACAAAAGCCAATCAAGAAGTCCTCCCTACAGATACCTCAGTTTGATTCTGAACTACCTATGAAGACTATGAAGATGCAGATTCTGACTCGGGAGGCCTGGGGTGAGACCTGAGACCGAGTTTGTAACCAGCTCCCAGGTGCTGCTGCTGATCCATGGACCACACTTCTGGTAGCAAGGCCTTGGAGTACCATCGGCCCAGCCCAAGTGGATGGACAAGAACTTTCAACATCATTTGGGTGACTCAAGAACATGCCCCTTGGCCAAGCCAAAAATACTAGGTCATTTCATCCCCTCAGAAAAAACTTAAGTAGAATTTGTGGGTACTCTGATTGTGTTACTGGGTTATTTGGAGTTTTTGCTTTGTTTTGCTTTCTCTGCTCCCTTTTATCCAAAGTACAAACAGAGAGAAGAGGAGCCCCAGAAATAGAAGGGGAAGACATACAAAGAGAACCAAATATGTAAACCAATGCTGGGCGTGGTGGCACGCACCTATATCCCAGTACTTGGGAGGTTAAGACAGGAGGACCACAGGTACAAAGCTAGACTCAGCTATTTAGTGAGGCCCTCAGCAACCTAGCGAGGCCCTGTTTCCAAATAAGAAATGAAAGTGGACTGGGGGCGTGTAGCTTTAAAGTAGAATGCTTCTGGGTCTACTACATAGTACTACACACACACACACACACACACACACACACACACACACACACATAAATAAATATGCATATATATGTATGTGTATATATAAATATGTATATATATTTATTTATATTATACACATACACCATACTTCTTGCCCATAGGAGTTCTGAGCAAAGAGATCAACTGATGGAGAAATGGCTGGAGCTGGAGCTGGTAGCAGGAACATCTAATCAGAGTGTATTGCCTGGGTGGTTCTGACCTCCTGGGCAGGAAGGTGAGGCCTGGCCCGGAAGAGGAGAATGTGCTGTGTCACTCCAGCTAAGCTCTTTCTCAAGCTTAAGGAAGGGAGGGGCCGGGCAGAGAAAGCTTTGCCAAAGAAAGGAAGAAATAAAGTCCCAAAGCCAGGTCCCAAACAAGCTTTCCTGGAGCTGCTTCCTGGTTTTCTGAATTTCAATAGAAGCCAAAAGTAGTTTAATAACAAATAAAAAGGTCTTCCAGGCACCAGGAGAACAGCCTGCTGTAGCCTACCCCAAACTCCAGACATTCAGCAGATGGACCCCAAAGCAGGCTCCCTGTGGAGGCAACCTGTAGGTGGTTAGCTTTTCCTGGCCTCCCCTGACTCAGGAGCAGGATCGACTGGAAAAATGCTTTCCTCACAGCCCACATCTATACACCCCAGGAGTTCTACACTCTTGAGAACCAGATCCTCAACGTGTTTGGAACATAAAGAAACAAGCTGCCAAACCAACAGATAATGCCTTTGTGACCCGCGTCGGTGGCTGCGACCACTCACACACACAGGATGCTGAAGGCATGATGGCTCCCAAGACCACTCTGGCCTTTCCCAGCTCTAAGCATGGTCAGGAAAGAAGATGGTTCCTCCTTCCTTTCCAGCCTGACTCCCATCCCTCAACATTGACTGGGAGCCCCTTAGCATAGCCCGACAGCATTGCCCTGCTAGCCAGGCCCACTCCAGGTACCCAGCCTGCCGCCCATGCCCATGCCACGGGAGCCTGTCTCAGCCTCGCTCCCAGGGAGCTCATTTCTTGACAGTCTGATGGTAATCAGTGTGCGGCGCTGGGGGGGTGGGGGGGGGGAAGCCCAGTGGAGAACTCTACAGCCTCTGTCCAGCACTGTACTCTGGAATTGACAAGGGGATGGTACAGACAGATTTTTGTCCCAAACTGAGGACTCAGCTGCTGGGTCCAGGTCCCACAAGAGAGGAAAGGCCAGCCTTCCCTTCCCCAAGGAGAAACATCTTCAGGATACACACCTACGATGAGTCCAACTTCACAGGTGGGTTCCTCATAAGCACAGGTCATCATGGTGCCCACTGTGTCGTTGACCACTGCCACCACATCCAGGTCGAATTCCTGTGAAAAGAAAGGGATATACTTTAGGAAGGGCTGACTTAGCCTGGCTTGAATCCTGCTGGTTCACTCTACTGCACAGAAACCAGAAAGCTGCTAGGGCTTTGCTCTGGGATGGATGCCGCCCCCAGCATGTTCGGAGTTTGGACATGATTATGGGCAGGTCTCACTCTGGTCTAAATCCAGCATGCCAGAGCGTCTGTGATATGCTCAATAGAACACCAAGGCCTAGCTGAGAGTGCCAAGCTATGCCCAGCTGTCAGAGGCCACTTGGGAGACTCATGATTTTACTTTCTTTAAGAAAATATCATCCTTTAGCAACACAAAACTGATAACCCTGGCTTTATTGCTGGAAGTTGAGTGGGGAAATGGGGAACTTTTATTACCCAGATCACATGCTTCTGTATTGTTCCAATGATTTACAGTAAGGAAGTAAACATTTTATACACCTCCCCACCCCAAAGAGTAAAGAGTTTTAAAGACATTCTTATAATAGTTACCTCTCTCCTCTTTATTGCGTCCCGTAGTAAAGTGGCTACGTCATGACCCACACAGTCAGTTGCCTTAAAACCCTTTGTCCAGGTGATCAGGATACCCTGCAAGGTGAAGGCACCAGGGGAGTCCTGGATGATTAACCTGTCTGAGCAGAGTGTGAAGTCCCACACCCCCTCCCAAGTTCACTACTGCCCAGGACTCGGAGGAGGCGTAAGCCAATAGGAGGAATGGAGCCTGCGGCTGTGGCTCATCTCTCCTCACCCTCCTCACAGCTGTCTGCTACACAATTCCCACTTCACAGATGGAGAAACTGAGGCACATAAAATGAGTGGCTATGTCCAAGTCCCTCAGGATGGCAAAAACACTGGGGCTGGAGGCACAGTGCACTAGGCGTGGGGTTCAATCCCCAGTATAACAAAATAAATAAATAAATAAATAAATAAATAAATAAATAAATAAATAAAATTTAAAAGGGAAAATGGCCATATGGAATAATTCTTAGGCTGATTCTTATCCCGGTGCTGCCACAGGTATGACCATCCAGCTCCCTGAAGAAGAATTTACTGACCACGTAACTGAAGGAATGGGAAATTTTAGTAACACTGGTACTACACCTCAAGTAAACTTTAGGTTTCACTGGGCTAAAGTAACTACACTTGCTGGGGGAAGAAAGCACCACAGGTGCAAAGTCATGATGACTAATAAGGTGATGGCAGAAGTAAATTGCTTTAAAAAATAATCAGGCCTCTGAAAACTGCAAAACAAGGAAATGAATACATTTATATAGATCCAAGAGGAGAAGCTAAGCATGTAACTGTGTTACATCACCCTACCTGGCTCTCCCAGCGCTGCCAATCATGCCTTAAACCCTGGCCTGGGGCCTGCTCCCCAGCCGCACCTCCCTTATGATGCTGGAGCTCTTCCAACAAATAGGCTGTCTCGCCGTGGTGAGGCCACAGCCGGCTCCCTGTGTCTACGGTGCACCCCGCCCACCCCGACTAGCCCTTCCCGCACAGGTGCAGGTGAAAGGGCTCCCTGAGGACAGAAACTGCCCCGAGCTCTGTGCCTGGGCTTGGTACTCACGGGTATTTGAGCTCCAACTCAGAAACTATTTCATCCCATTTATTGGATATGCAGTATTAAAGCTTTCCTCTGACAGAATGCCTTGCTGGGGCACACTAAAATGCACGCCCTGCTAGGGCACAGACCAAAGGCCAAAAAGGAAGACAGGACTACTCTACCAGTAAGTGTGCAAAAAGTACAAAAGTCAAGGCAACAAAAGAACAGGGAACACAGAAGAGGATGTGTTCTTTGTGCCTGGAGGCCCCAAAGGCTTCCCAGAAGAGTGGAATGCTTTCAACAATGAAAGAAGTGGAGAAGCTAGGCACAGTGGTACACGCCTGTAACCCCAGTACTTGGGAGGCCAAAGACAGGAGGATCACAGTTTTGAGGCTAGCTTCAGAAACCTAGAGAAACCCTGTTTCAAAATAAAATAGGGCTTAGGATGTGGCTTGGAAGTAGAACACCCCCGTGTACAACCCCCAGCATGAGAGAAAGAAAAAGTAAGTTAATCTTAGGATGTTCTGGGCAACGGGGATCGGCCCACTGTGACATGTGACCCAGTCCCCGACACTTAGGGATGACAATGAGGCTAGAGAAGGCTCAAGAGCAAGCCCATTCTGACTGCGGGGGACTCGCACTATCCCACGTTTTACGCCCATAGAAAAGAGACTCACGGCATCTAGACTTGTCTGCTTGCAGGGAAATGAGAAGGTGAAGCCCAGAGGCAATCGGGGGCCTTTGATCCCCATGTAGTCCAGGAAGTCAGAGATGCAGGAGACGATGTGGTCAAACAGCTTTAGGAGACAAGAAGGGGTTACTCAGGCTCTCTCTGGCTTCATAATTTCATTACACACACACACACACACACACACACACACACACACACACACACACACACACTGGCAAGCCTCTTTCTCCAGTATCGTCCAGGCACCAGAGCATGGCAGGCAAGGCCGAAAGCGCCCAGAGCCACAGGCACAAAAGCACAGCTTGGACATCTCACGGCAGGGTCTGGCCACACTTAGCACGAACGCCTCTAGCCATGTGAGTAAGGCACACACACACTACAGGGGTGTAAAGGCAGGACTGCCTCACCTCTTCTCCGGTGCCCTGCATGATTTCAACGGGAATGGCATAGATCTTGTTGTGCATTTCCACCATTCTCTTTTTCCCACTACGAATTTTCACTAGCAGGACACGGAAATTCGTTCCTCCAAGATCCAGGGCCAAGAAGTCACCATTCTCTGTTAAAGGAAAGAACACAAAGAATACCACAAATAGCTGAGTGGCTCTTGGCGGCCAGTAACCCCAAGACTTCAGACTTGCAGGAGGGGAACCTCCATACTGCATACAGGGGGAAGCTATAATTATCCCCACCAGTACACAGCAGGCTCCAGGGGGTGAGGGGGGGGCACCAAATCACTGACCAAGCAAACTGACCCACACTGGGAAGACAAAAAGCCCTATGAATGAACCACCTGTCACAATAAACGAATGTACTTCACTAGGGTGACTAAAAATCCTGGCAACAGTGCCTTGATTTTAGGGAACCTTATACAAAAATTAACAGGTCATGTCAATGGTGCCGTGTTTGCAAAAACAGCCACTATCCTTCCCTTTCCTGCTCTTCTCTTCACCCATCCTTCTCTGCAATGAGGCTGTGCGGTTCCTCCCACAGAGTGTAGTAGAAGCACAGCTGAGCCAGGCCCCAGTCTCGGTCTCCAAAGTCTTTCTTGTCCCTGGTGGACCCTGATGCTCCTCTCAAAGAACCCCAGCCCAGTGGCCCCGCTGGAGGACGAGACACATAGCCTGCACCCCTGTACCCCAGCAGGCAGATGAATAGGCCTCCCAGCTGGCTGCAGAGCAGGAATGAGTCCAACAGAGATCAGCCAAGCCTGGCCCAGACGGCAGAACCGTCCAGCTGACCCAGAGACTCATGAGCAGTAAGAATTGGTCGTTGATTTATGCCACAAAATTTGAGGGTGGTTTATTATGCACTCATATCACAAACATTATTTTGATGCTCTACCCAAAAAGCTCTTCAGAGTCCACAAAGAACTCAGCTCGAATAAGTACCATGAGGATTGGCATTAGGGTTTGGCTATTATGATCTGCCTAGGTATGAAAAGCCCCAGGCTCTCCTGTCTCCTTCACACACACCCCACCAGGACTGAAGAAGAGAGCACTCTGCGTTAACACACCTGTAACAACCTCAATGCCCAGCTTCCTTCTACTTGGAAACGTATTTTCTAATTCTAACACGGTTTTAGAGATAGTGCTGAACTGGGAGGTCTGGCCAGGGGAATTTAGCTGCCCTGAGCCACACTTATGACAAGTCAGTGATAAAAATGGAAAAGAGGTTTGAGTGAGCTTCCAGCTCTTGCCAATCATGCACCACCAGTGCAAATGCATCTGCTGGAGAATCCAACCTCTCTCCAGCCCAGTGATGGGCAACGCTGTGAACAGCGGGGCATGGCAGCCCCAACTGGCCCTCACCAGTCCCATCTGGGGTGCTCCGGACGAAGGAGGGCAGCATCTTGACCACAGCCTTGCTGTTCGTCTGCTTCCTCAGCCCCATCTCCATCTCAGCCCGCATCCTCCTCTTCACCTCCAGCAGCGTATCTTTGGTGAGGCGGAAGTGGGCCAGGGTCTCCTCTATCTGCCGGTGCTGCTCAGCCAGGCGGTAAGCCACCGCAGTCACCATGGCAGCACCCTTGCCACTGCCACTCTCCGAGAGGAGGAAACGCACGTCTGAGTCGGGCACCAGGCGCCGCAGGGTCTTGTGGAATCGCCGGGAATACCTGGGGAGAGGTTGTCACAGATATACTGAGCCTCCTGTCAGGAACTGCTGGCAGCCCTTGCGTTCACTACACTCTAGTTCCATTTCTTTTTTTTTTTT